>WURS02000014.1:10834596-10848960 GCA_011762765.2 Rhinocypha anisoptera | reverse complement strand
TTGGAGGGAATAAAAAAATTAGAAAAACGCTGGGCTAAATGTATCGAGCTAAAAGGTGATTATGTAGAAAAATAAAATGTTTATTAGCCGAAAAAAATTTGATTTATTCAAAAAGTCACTGACTTATCTAACCGCCCTCGTATTACGGCAAAAGTGGCATACGACTTATTCTCCGTGGTGGTCGTCTCATCATTGCTTCTTGGTGCCAAATTTTGTTTTTCTTCCTCCCTTCGAGCGGCTTTGTAAATAGCTTCTCGTTGAAAGCCATTGTCCTAAAAAATTTTGAGTAGAAGGTGTATCTTGCTTTCAATTGACATGTTGTCACAAATGGAGAGGGCTCAGTTAAAAAGTCTGGATGACGGCTGTCTTCTGCCGAGGGTGGTGGTGTAAGGTAGCGTTCAAATACTGATCGGTGTGGGCTTTCTTCCGGAATACTGTGTGGCCCAGAGTTCCGTCGTTGTTCCTCTTCGTTAATACATCTAGAAAAGGGAGCTGGTTGTTTTCTTCAACTTCCATAGTAAAATTGATAATTTCGTCTTATTTGTTGAGGTGCTTTAGGAAACTGTTGAGTTCCTTTCGTCCATGTGGCCATATAACAAATGTGTCATCTACGTATCTCAAGAAAAGTTTTAGTTTCTTTTCATAGGTTTGTAAGGCTTCCTCTTCAAATGCTTCCATGAATAGGTTGGCAATGACTAGTGATAGGGGGGACCCCATAGCCACGCCATTTATCTGCTGACAGAATATTCCATTCCAGATATAATATGAATTGTTGAGGCAAAATTTTACCATTTTTGGGATGTCTTCTGGTTATCCTTTAGCAACAAGCGATCTGGTAATCTCGATGGTTCCTCTGACTGACTATGTTGGTGAATAATGACTCCACATCGAATCTGACAAGTAGGTCGGTTTTTCTCACTCTCAAGTCCTTGATGATTTCAATGAAATGAGAAGAATTTTTCACAAAGGTGGTTGTTCTTCCGGTAAATGGCTTCTGGCAATTTTAACAGAGAGGAGAGTTAAACCCTCTCCAATTCTTGGAAACGTTTCCTCCAAAAATCTGGTGAAACAACGAATGAAAATGCACCAACCTGAGGATCAATCAGAATGCAGCTTGATGTGTGTATATAGACGGTCAAAATCTGCATAGAACACTTTGGACCTAAAGATGCTAGCTGCAAAGCTAGAGAAACTGTTGTCCTCACAATATGGACAGACGGGGAAAAAACCAGAAAGAAATGAATTTTTAAATCCAAGACACGGCGGAAGTCACAACCAAGAATAGTCTCCTTGTAACTCTACACTTCTCCCAGCGATGCTCCCATCTCTGTAACAAAAAGTACTCTGCGTTTTTCTCTGCAAAATAATTTTTTGAGTAAATTATTAATGCAATTTTCTACAAAAATATATGTTTATTGTGACCAGGTTTCGATGTTACTACATCATCATCAGGCCTGACGGTGATGTAGTAACATCGAAACCTGGGCACAAGAAAGATATATTTTTGTGGAAAATTGAATTAATAATTTACTCAACATGTTAAAATTCCACCACATCACACCTGAAATTTCGATCTTTGCAAAATAATTGTTCACAAAGGTGATTGCTTGTTCATTTGATGAAAATCTCTGTCCTCGGAGCACAATTTTTATACGAGGGAACAAAAAGAAGTCGCTTGGGGCTAGATCTGGTGAGTAAGGCGGATGGTCAAGCAGTTCAAACCATAATTTGTGGATTTTAGCCATGGCAACAGCTGAGATGTGAGATAGTGCGTTGTCTTGGTGAAACAGGATTTTCTTTTTCACCAAATGAGGCCATTTTTCTGCAAACTTGTCAATTAATGATGCGTAGTATGCTCCTGTAATGATTTTTCTTTTTGAAGATAATCGATTAAAATAATTCCATGACTATCCCAAAAAACAGTCGCCATCACTTTCCCAGCCGAAAAAAGTTTTTGATTTTTTTGGAGCCGGTTCCCCCGGTGCAGTCCACTGTTTGAACTGTATTTTTGTTTCGGGCGTATAATGGTGTACCCAAGTTTCATCTACAGTAATTAATCGGTGCCATAACTCGGATTTATTGCACCTAAACTGCGCCAACAGAGCTAGGAAATGTTCATTCGAACACATTTTTGGTATAACGTGAGCAAACGTGGCACCCAATGTGCAGACAGCTTTCTCATGCCTAAATGTTGATTTAATATGTGACAAAACACGTTTTTTCATTGCCTCTGCTATCTCTCTCACTTTAATTCGGCGGTCATCTTGCACCATTTGGTGAACTTTGGTGATGTTTTCGTCTGTAGTTGCAGTTTTTGAACGTCCCAAACGTTCATCGTCTCCCAAGCTCGTACGGCCATGTTTAAATTCAGCTGCCCAAAATTTCACTGTGATAAATGATGGTTCAGAGTCCCCATACACAGAATCCAACTCACCTGTGATTTGCATAGGCATATTGCCTTTCAAAAACAAATATTTAATAACAGCTCGATACTCGATTTTGTCCATTTTCACAAAAACACTCACATCAGCTCACTCAAACGACTGTTACATAACAACTGCGCATCCAAAATGGCTGAAACTTTGGTTAGTAACTGTCAACAGATGAACAACGAAATTCATTAGCTTTTATTAATGAGTGCTGCCGTCTTCACATTGAGGTCGGAAACTTTTCAGACCACCCTCGTAAATATATATGAGGACAGGAGAAATTATTTCATACTTTTTAGACCGTATTAAAAACGAACTTGGTTTTTAAATTTCTATAATTATTTCTTTCATACTGTTGATCTAACTTTCTCTCACCTCTTCATTTTCTCTTGTTAAAATATAATTGTGAAAATAATACAAATATAAAATTATCTTAGTGTTTTCAATCACTATTTTCATTTCTGTCCTTTTCATAAATTCTTCTTTTACAAGCATTATTCTCCCAAGTTTGTGCATTTCCATATAAATGACTGCCCAAATTTCCATTTAATTTCATCTGTCCCTATAGTATATTTTTCTCTCATTCATAAGTCACCACTTCTTACACTTGATCCATACTATTGCTATGTTGACCTTGTTCGTGTCCTCCTGGTATCTTTTCCATTTGTAACCACTTGCATTTCACTTTGTAATCATGTTGTTGAATGTGATATCTTAATCCATTCCTGGCTTACTGGACCTATTATAGCTTCACCAGAGTCCCCTAGGCAACATTTCAGGGTTCCTGTAGTTCATTTACAGCTACCTTTGAGGTTCTAGGGGCCCACAGTCCCCACTGTACTTCCCCCCTATTGGCAGTGTATTTATTTGAGATGTTGCCCACCTATGACAAGGACGAAGAGGTCGAACTTTGGGTGACCTAAACGAAGGATCCAATTGAAACAAAATGCCTCTCCTGCCTCCAGAAAAGTATTTATTATCATGGTGGGGAATATGATAACCAGTAAAACATTTAAAATGTAATTATCTGGAGTTCGATAGTTTAGTAATTATTACTTATTATTAATTTATTTTAAGAATTTACAAAGTAAAGCCAATTTAGCCTTAAATGCCACAGCTCTTTGTTATAAAATATTTTAAATGTGAAATAACAAAATTAGGAACTGTAGCATTGCAAAAACTGAGCATTTGTATCTAGGGAAAAATACTAGGTATTAAATACCATTTTGAGGGGTACTAATCCATTGATATTTTTCAGTATCAATAAATGTGTCACCCCATGTTTCGACATTTATTTTATCTCTATTCGATTTTTATATTTCAGTATATTAAAAATTTTATCATTGATAATTTGTTTTTCAGCTTATGAAGCAAATGAGCTCAACTGATACACCATTGGGGACACTAAATCTTTTGCAGCACAAGCAGAAGGAAACTCAGTCGCCATATATAGTACTGAGTGGGAGCAAGCATTTGCAGTCGTAAGTTTAATTGCATTAAAATGTTGCTCAAATGAGAACCTTAATAGCCTTAATTTCTAATATATTATTATTTTATTTTTCAGGACTTCAATATCCAAGTCAAAGGTGTAATTAATTGAAAACTTAAGCTGTCATTGGTGGTTTACTCATTGTTATTTTGTCCTCTGAATTTCTTATAATAATTCTTCCTTTGTATACAAGTACAAATTAAAGAGTAAATGAAATATCTTTTATTAGTGAAATCATTTTATTGCACTTCCAAACTTATCTCCCTTCAACTTTACTTGGCGTTTTCCAGCCACTTAAACCAAGCCATCTAGCTCCCTGCCTCAGGAAGTTAGTGGTTTTGTGTAGTTAGATGTCGAATGTAAAGATGCTTATATTTCTTGAAAGAGTAACTGGTAAATTGGCCTTTGACATCAAAAAATAAACTAAGTGGGTTAAATTTCTATGTGATTTACACTTAATAATATGAGTGAAACTGCCAAATAAATTTTAAATTCCTGAAAGACGAATAAAACTTTTTAAGGTTGATCCATTTAGCCTCCAGCCATATAAATACCCTGTGGTGTATAGGAATTGAGTATCACAGTAAGGAAAATGTGATCCTGAAAGAGAATATATAGCAAATTAAATGACCAACTGAAAGACTTTTCGTGAGGAATTAAAAATACTTTATTAGGTACTTACAAGAAAATGACTCTTTAAAGACCTGTTAAGGGCAAAGAGAATTTTAAGAAATACTGAGGCAAGCAAACTAAATTGAAGGTGAGATAAGTGGAACACATAGTGACCATTATCAAAACAAAATTACAGAAACAAAACACTATAATTACATATAAAATAATTTTATTCACAACCTAGGTGTTCATTGTAGTGTCATCTTCATGTAAAGTTGTTGTTCTAATGCAGTTTCACCAAGTAATGCTGGAAACCATTTCCTATATCAAAACAAAAAATGTATAATTTGCCTAACTAGTAGAAAGAAAATGTGTGAACAACTGCACTCGCATTTTTTTTAAAATAATTTATTTCCCAATTGAAAATATGCTGAGTTAATACTTAAGATACACTTATAGAAATGATACAGGGCACATCAAGGTGTAAATGTAAAAGCTAAATATGTACAACACAATAATACAAAGTAGACATCCATATTACAAAGTTACAAAACCTGAAGTGATGAAGTCATTAACAGAATAAATAAAAACATCAATGCAATAGATGAAAACTCATTTTATAATGATGGAAAGGGAATTATCATGTTATTCAAATTAGTAATTTATAATATAGTTTTATACTTATAGGTCAAGGTCTATTTGATGTCATTGATATGCTGGCTGATATTTTATGTAGATAACTTTCTCCTATTTGTACCAGTATGTATGACATTATTTTTGGGAAATAAAGCCCATTATTTCATCATTGGAGAAGGACGCCTCTAATATTTGTCTCAAGTCCCACCCATTTGCAGTAGTGCCCTATGCTAAATTAACAAAGTGAACTTCATTCTAAAGCTATCAGATTGAAAGCTCTTGAGAAATTACAATTACTCCTTCTTTATCAAGCCATATTTCCCATCAATTCTGCTTCTCCTCACGAAGTGCAGGGGCTGTGAAACATACTACAGTAAATTCCTACATATTTGAATGGCACAGACATGATATGTGTTTACATTTTCATGGCATTGTCTTCCACCATCTTCAAAATTTTTAATTCCTATCATACCTATACAATACTACTACACTGAAAAAAATCCCACAAAATTGAAAGTGGACATGAATGTTAGCCTTTGATATAATGCTATACCAATGCTGAGTAAATAATCCTTAAATGTGTAATTTCTAACATAAAGGGAGTTTTTTGCTTCAAAGGTTTTGATTGCACAAGGAGTAAATGATGACCTTAGACACAAATGTGTTTGTTATTTTTATAAGTAATATAAATTCAAATAATAGTAATATTTTAATAGACTTATTTTTTTAATATTAAGAATTACTATTCTTTTATAATTTTATTTTGAATTTATTTACCTAAGTAAAAGATTACATTTCTCTGACGATATAAAGAAAAATTGCTCAATGTATTCTTAACTCTTTCGTTTTTCCTGTTGACTTATAACCCCCTCATATGCTGGTCATAACTTTACAGCCCTTGGGCCAAACTTAAGGTCAGCCACCTACTTGGAATGGCTCAAGGCTCCGTTCCAAGGTCAAACTTAAGGTCGATTTGTGCTTAAGGCCCTTCCAATTGAGTTTCTAAATAACCCTTGTAAGACCCTTCATAACTTGACATGTTTTCATGGACCCAAGTGTATGACCATATTAAAATCAAAACACTAGATTATTAATGATTGATTCAACATACTCAACAGAATTGGTTTGGGAAAGCAGCCAATGGTACGTTCATGATGTAAATACTTCATTATTTATTTACAATAGAATCTTGCAGTTGGCTACAAGCCAATTACTCATCGACTTTATTTTCACTGATTGTTTGATGAAACATTTTGTACTTACATCCTTTCCACATTTCAGATAATCTTTGATATTTAGTGTCAACAGTCATTTTATACTTGTGTAATAGTTATGGACTTCATTCCACATAAAGCATTGACATACGTTTTCTTTTATATCAATGGACATCAAATAGATATACTGGCTGAACAGTTGACTCCACTGTTTAAGAAAACTACTTAGTTTTCATTGTAAGCTGAAACAATTGATAACTGTAATTGCCTAATTTTGTAAAGGCAAAGAAGACATACTCAATCTCTCTTATCTTACCCCACAGCATTAGGGCATACAATATATAAAAATGCATGGCATGGATTTCATAAAGTGCATGAGGGATTTGAATCTTCAATAATTTTTAATGCTTAAAAAAATATACATCAAAACCTAGTAATTTCACTGTGATATATAGTAGGCCGGTTTAAACTTTTTTCTTTATTCAATAGTAAATTAATTTCTCAGAACTATTCACCTGACATATCAAGTGGACTAAGATATTTCTTTAACAAGATCCATCTATGGCCTGTACATACGACAGGGAAATAATATTTTGTCCTTGTACGATGTTGACAAAATTGGTGCAGGAACTAAGGTATTCATTTTCTGCTTTTTGGAACTTGGAAATATGGGTATAGAAACCAGTTGATTTCTCTTGATTGTGACTTGCCATGTAATCGGCCTAAGTGTATGCGGCTAAAACTCAATATTTTACTAACACCTTTGAAAATTGCTGCCCAACTAAATAACGATTTTAACCGCAGGCGCAACTAAAGTCAAACTTCATCTCCCTTAACGGTACTACAAGAATAAACATCATCACCGTTTGAGAAAGTGTGGCTAAAGCGATCAATGGTTGTCCATATTAATTACTTCTGAATATAGAACACATTAAGTTTGGGGTAGAAAAAGCTAATGATTCTTTTCGGTACGTAAAAATATTTTATAAACGGCGTAATTTTAGCGAAAACCAAAAAATAGTAAAAAAAATCAACACGCTAGAAAACTGTTTGGAAATGACTCAGCCAATCACACGATTTCTACGATAAAAACAACGGTAGAAATTACTACCATTAAAACAGGCTTCCTTTCAGGTAAAAGAAAGTAACAATCACATTAACATTCAAATTAATCCTAAATAATTAGAACGTACTTAAAGTTTTGAATTAAGGAGTTTTTTCCGACTACCATGTCAAAATTCATTTACGCAGTTTTTCACGGAAGATTCAAGTTAAGTATTTGCCAGCAAGATACATAAGTTTCCAAATAACACTTGGTTAGTGTCTTTATCCCGTATTCATTGGTCCTCGGAGTTAATTTTATTGATATTCTAGCCTAACTTATCTCTTGGGTAAGTTTTACGGAAGAGTATTATATGACATATAGTAGACTATACTGTAGCAATAATTGTTGATTTTAAGAAGAATGTATCCGCAAAATATTAATAAAAGCAAAGTGCGTAGTTTTCGAAAATTCTTGGTGATAATTCCAATACACCATTGCCGTAATTAGCAGCAAAATAAATGTCAACAAAGATTTTGTGTGAGAAAGAATAGATAGCCAACTAAATTTAAATTTCTTGATGTAATAAAAATAATGGAAAAGATACTTTACTATATTAGTTTACATTTTTTCTGATTCTTACGACAAGTTATTTCTCTAATGAATAAACATATTGATAATTTCTACCTTTATTTATAACAGCAGACGAAGATTCGTGCGATTGTCAAATATTATTAACCGTTGGCTTCTGGGAAGGGTGGTGAGGTCCGCTGAGAATGCTAACATCGCTCCCTTCGTTCTCGTTTAGAGAGCTTCATGTTCGCAAGTATAGAAGGTGGATAAATTTTGTGGTGAACTAAAGGGAAGTCGTAAAATCCTATCCGAAGGTAATTTCAGTTCTATTAGTTGCACTTTTAGCGACATATTGGTGCATTCACTAGTATGTATGCAAACGTTTGTATTAGGAATTTCTTGTTTGATTTCGTAGATTCGAAGTTCTGCTATTGGGTCAAAAAATGGGCACAATTCTTTACGGACATGACGTAGGTCGCCATCTTTGTAGGAGCTTATGATTTCGAACTGGGAATCCGTTTGCATCAGCGTTTTACCAAACTCAAATATTAATCTGTAACACACAAACAATTACAAACGTGATTGTATATCAAAGTCAGGCGCTAAGGGAACCTTTAGTAACTCTTGAAACCGTCTCTGAGCATCTATGTACTTAAACCATTTTCATTAGGTTTTAACTTGTTATTGATGAGAGTAGTAAGTGGCGTTTAGTTCAGTTATTTCCCTAATATTTTCTTCGTCGTATGAGTTATACTATGCGAAAAAGGTCGAGATTGAACCCGTCGTAAGCGATAATAATGGTACTTAAGTTGAAAGTTAAAATTGTTGGTTATAAGTTAATGTTATTTTTTGCTGATTAATCTATACTCCATATGTATGAATTAAGAACAAAAAATTGAAGCGATTAAAAATTTTAGCTGTTATTTAGGCAACGGACATAAGCCCTGATTTATTAATACTTTTCTAGGAACCTATATAATCGGTAAATTTGTGCTCCAAGGACGCCTGTTTTCTCTGCCGTAAACCAGAGGTACTCGAAGGTGTGCAAGGGGTGCTAAGGACGTGACAAACGGCCTTTCTGGGCCAGTGCCTGTCAAAATGATGACAGAAACGCATTTGAACACCGCCAATCATAATTCTGTTATGTCTGGGTTGAATAGCTTGAGCAGTCAAACCAAGGGGTAAGTTTTTTAAGTACTTATTATTTCTTGCATTACGCTTTCAACTTGATATTACGATGTAATTCGTTTTACCTATTTTTCAGGGAGATGGAAAAGATGGATGATGTCGGCTGGAAGGCGAAGCTTAAGATACCTCCAAAAGACAAAAGAATAAGGACCAGTGTGAGTATAATGTGATTCTTATAATTTGGATTTGAAATCATTTGTCCACGTTTAATGCCTGTAGGTTAATTATTACCTATTGGTTTCGCTTGTGGACTACAGCAATATCATTGCACTATCCTGTGGTGAATTATTGATTTTAATTCGCCAAGTGCTAATGAGTACAATTTTGGTGTTTAGTTGATTTTTTCGGAAACTGCATTCGTGTCAAAATGCGGCATGGCATGACGGCACATTGTATGTCATGGTATTTATTTTTCAGAGGATTTACATTTTGGTATTTTACATTCTTTGTTTAAATGCTTCAGTTGAAAGGGACCGTAAGAAATTTTGTGCTGAAATTGAGAATGGAGTAGTTAAGATAATGCTTACACTTTCACTCTCCCCTTAGGATGTAACGGACACGAAAGGTAATGAGTTTGAAGAATTTTGTTTAAAACGAGAGCTTTTAATGGGAATATTTGAAAAGGGATGGGAAAAGCCATCGCCAATTCAGGAAACAAGCATCCCTATTGCTCTTACCGGAAAAGATATTTTAGCACGAGCCAAGAATGGTACAGGAAAGACAGGAGCGTACTCGATTCCTGTACTGGAGCAAGTAAACCCTGAGGAGGATTTCATTCAAGGTGAGATATAGGAGGCTTTAAATGGAAATGGTTACAATTAATGAATTTTTAGGTGGGTCATTTTCAGTGCTACACTGTAATTGCTTTTATTTTAATTGAAAAACAATTGTGATTTTGACATTATCGTTAATTTATTCGTATTCTAAGTGTCATAAGCCCGGGTTTTCTTTCTTAGTCAACTTTCATATGATGATATCTGGATTCCCCCTCACTTTTCTAAGTGAAACGTCCGAATCTGATGCTTCATCTAAGTTACTATGTATTATACACTATTGGGTAGAACTTACACAAATATTTTTCTTTCAGCTCTTGTGATTGTGCCAACAAGGGAGTTGGCTTTGCAGACTAGTCAAATTTGTATAGAACTTGCCAAGCACATGAATGTAAAGGTAATGGTCACGACAGGTGGAACAAACCTGAGAGATGATATCATGAGGATCTATCAAAAAGGTTGGTAGTGAAAATTCAGATTGGAGTCAATTGCACATTGAAAGAGTTTTGTAGTTCAATAATAGCCTTTGAGATTGTGGTAGACCAGTGGGTAGAGCTTGACTACTGAATGTGGTATCCGGGTTCCTTCTGATGCCCCTGGACGCCTCCAGCTAAACCCTATCTATTCATGACACTTACATTATTGCCGTGTCATTTATGTCTTAGTTGTCTTCATAACTGTGGAGTCATTATTATTTTCATTGGCAATGTCTCGTTAATAGAAAAATTATGGCAGGGTCGACCAATATAGAGCTCAAAATGTTTTGTCAATTGCAATAAAAAAATTGTTCTGCTAGTCATAATTCGCTTAAATGAGGATTATTATATAGCATAGGAGCACAGCTGGAGTGCACTGGAATTATTAGGAATATTATTTAAATGGTTACTTAAATGTTTATTTTTTACCAGAACAAATTGGATTGACCCATGTAAAATTCCTAAACCAGATTTTAAGTAATAGTGATAGATGGAAGTGAATTTTTTTTTGTTAACATGCAATTTTAATGGTGTTTTTTTCAGTCCAAGTAATTATTGCCACTCCTGGCCGAATCCTGGACTTAATGGACAAAAAGGTGGCAAATATGGACCACTGCAAAATATTGGTTCTGGATGAGGTAATTATTCTAACTTTTTCGTTAATACAAAAGCTGTGCAGTAAATTTATTAACTGTGCAATTCCTTTTCAGGCTGACAAATTATTATCTCAAGACTTCCAGGGGGTGCTTGATTACGTGATATCACAGTTACCTAAAGAGCGACAGATACTGCTGTATTCAGCAACGTTTCCACTCACAGTGAAACAGTTCATGGTAGGTGGATTTTTGATGTTAATGGTTGCAGTTTCTGATGAATTATTTCTTTGTGCTCAGAAAATTTTAATGGAAATGTCATAATTTGTCAATTGAGTACACTGCTTTTCTTAAAGTTAACTAATTTTTCATTGAAATTAAATTTTCAGTACCACAAAATTATATTCATAGATATGTTGTATGATTTGTGTGGCAATTGTGTTGGAAAAAAAATAATGAATATTATGTAATGAAGGGTGTTACTGACTTTCATTATTAATGGGCCAAAAATTGTTAATGTTAGTGGAAAAACTTGCTGCTGGTTTGTGGTCTTAAGATGCTATGGGGAAATGTTTTGAGTTCAAAAAGGTTCACATTTTAATATGGATAATATCAAACTTGCCACTATTTTGCAAAACACTAGGTGGTCAATTGTTTTTCCATGCAGGGGCTAATGTTGCCAATCTTTAATGCAATATTTAGGAATCATACTCTTTTTGTATGTAAATTTCCATGTCATTTTATTTGAAGGTCCAAGAAAAATAAAGGAATGAAAATTTTCATTTTTCTTTAATATTTTAATTCAGATTTATTGCATGAATGGAAAGATTTCTAGATCTATGATATAGTAGTTTTGGAAAGAGCAAACACATTCAAAATTAAAACTTGGACACTTGTTAAATAGTTGTCCTAAATTTTGAGTTTCAATTAACTGAAGATGTTTAAGGTACGGAAACTTATTTGTACCTTGACTCATTTTCTGCATAGATTTAGTAGTAGCTGTCATTAATGGGTTATATGTACATTGTTTCTAATTTCTTTTCTTTAGGAAAAACATTTGAGGGAACCATATGAAATAAACTTGATGGAAGAGCTAACCTTGAAAGGTGTAACTCAGTACTATGCATTTGTGCAAGAAAGGCAGAAGGTGCATTGCTTGAATACACTTTTTTCAAAGGTAAGATATTGCTAAAGAAGATTCATTATGGTGAATATATATTCTCCTTGTTCTTGTTCAATCGTCCATGTTAGTATTCAAGTGCAACATTGCTGTAATGCCATCTAATAACATAAGACAGTTTTTCTGAAAGTGGTTGTAATGCAACATAATTATCTAATCATTGTTTTATAAAATTTTGTGTTATTTCTAAATGTGCGTATAGACAACCTTACATGGTGTATGATCTCGTCGGAAATGTTATCTCCCAAAATGACGGGATCATGCACGGGAAAACTAGAACATGTTCTAATTTTTTCTCATCATGCATGCATAATCTGTGCTCGCCAGCTATGTTTGTTACATGAAATCTGGAGATATCGCTTCGAAGCTAAAAAATCTTATTTCAATAAGTTAACACTCAGTACTGTGATAAGCAGGCAAACAGGAAGCAGAGTAAAGAAGATAGATTATGAAATGTTTTGTGTTCAATTATTTAATTTAAGCCCTGGGAGACAAATAGTCGAAAATCTAGAAGATGAAAGTACAGAAGAAGTAGACTATAGCGAGTATGGGATATAACAAGTGGTCATGTCTGCACTATCGCTATAGCAAGTAGATAATTCTGTGGTTGATTTTCGGGTTGCATACAACACAGGATTCAAACACTCATTACATTGTCTTTCATAGTGAATATACATTGTAAGAAAGGCTTTACGATAGACTTATTTGTGATTATGCGAGAGTAGGCTTTGTAAACTTATGCCACAGACTTTCCTGGGAATGACTCAACAACTTATCTTGGAATCTGTGCTCCAGTCTGTCATCTCCTGGTGCAATTTCCTCCTTATAGCCAATCAATTGGAATAAAAGAACATATAGAGCGATGAGCTAGAGCTTTGTGGATGGATTGATACAACTACTTAAGGGCTCATTTTCGCCCACCTTTGGTGCCGTTATAAATACCGAAAGAGGTAAATTTAAATGAAATAAGGAAATATGGAAATACTTAATGTGACAGACAGAGGTAATAATGTGATTAGCATTTTATCTTTTTCGGTTGTAAATAATTTCGCAAAGCATCCCAGTTCAATATGACAGGTGTAAGTATAATGTGTACATTGGCCATGTTCCAGTTAATGAGAACCAGTAATTTGTAAGCTATATCATTCTTTGGTGATTTTGGTATAATTTCTGCCAGGGATTGGAGTAAGAGAAACACTTGGTAATTCCACACAGGGTTGGACAATTCTACCAGGGAGGTTGACATTTTTATTTCAAAAGAGGGAAGACAAACCCATTAATTAAACGCATGCTTTGTGGCCATACTTTAGCCCATTTGCATGCATTCTAATTCCTTAGTCCTTCAAACTAATTTTGTTGCATTGAGTTGATTTGGAAAATTGGTAATTCTTTGAACCAGAAAGCATTGATTTAGTTTTCACATTAATTTAGAATTTTATATAAATAGTTCAATTGTTGATTTGAAGTAGAGTTTCCTAAGAACCCATCACTATAGGCTTGCTAGTGCCAAATGTTAGTGAGATGATTAGACATAATCTTAAAAAAACAGTGCTGGTTTTGATGCCTTTTATATTTCCAATTACCTTTTTGATGAAATATACAAAGCTTAAGGTCAACATTTTTATAATAGAATTCCACTAAGTGAGGACCTGCTCAGTGAATTTTATAGCTTTTATTTGCTTTTCTTTGGTATATTGTCTTCCTTGGTAATAGTATAAAGTTTTACATTAACAGTTCATATTAAGTTGTTACATTTATGTGTTCAAAAGTTGACGTTATTTTCTAAGCCTCGATATATCTATATCATGAAGGATTTAAGTATTTGATACTTAATTGTAATATGTATTGGAGTTAATGCTATGGACACAGCTACCTATTTCCTAACATAGGTTATTCAAAAAAAAGTTAAAAGTAAATGATCGGACAATTTTCAGGTAAAGAACAATAAATAGGAAGATACATTCTCTTGTTTATATCCTTAGGGGTACCAAAGGTATTGTTGAAGTATTTTTAAGATTTCTGTTATGTAAGTTGACCCCTGAAAAATTCCTGAGGATTAATAAGAGCATTCTACCACCTTCTTAAGGTAGACCGATGACAGTATTAATTTGCACATCTATGTCAATCTCTGCAAGTAGAGCATTTATAGTTATTTCAAT
>WURS02000014.1:10767128-10777444 GCA_011762765.2 Rhinocypha anisoptera | reverse complement strand
GGGTTGAGTTCGTTTGACGCTCCGTCCGGATTCCAGCACAGATGGCGCGGTTGTTAAATGTTCCTTCCGCAGTCGCTCCAAACGCCATCTCCCTGGAGCCTCCACCCTCATCTCTCTCTCTCTCTCCCTCTCCAGGATGGTAACTAGAGAAACGCCACAGCTCTACTGTCAATAGGATAAGTGCATGAATGAAATTGACACTGGAGTGGATGTAATCAATCGCACCGAATCTTTTGGCGTGTCCCGTTAAGTACCTGAAGTCGTATGACACTGCTTCGCGAGTGGACGGACGGCTGCAGGCTGGGGTCCTAGTACGAGATAGGACGTCATTTCTCCATTGGAATACCTTAGCCTTTCCAAAACTATCAAAATTTATAATTTCCCACACTTTAATGTTATCAAATTATCGAATTTTTCATTAAAATTACAGTAATGCTTTTGGACTATTAAGTATAATTTTAATTATCAGAATAGTAGATGAAAATTACAGATTTATTCCCCACGTAGTGAGTCATTGATGCCGGGAGAAGGCGAGGAACTGATTGCATTTTATAGAAATTAATTTGGTGCTTTCATTTACCTAACATGCCGTTATAATACAATCGTAGATACAAAGATTTTATGTAATAGAGGAATTTACGGTCCTAAATTCGCCTGAATAATAAAGAGAGCACTATTAATATTATATGGGCTTTTACTTTTTGTAATGTAGCTAAGTACAGTATAGAACACATCGCTGTATCGTTAAGGTGCTCTGGTTAACCAAAGCATGCGCACTTAGAGAGAGGGAAACGTACCGGTAGAAAAAAGAGCGGGGGGAGCCTATTGGACCAATTTTGGTCTTTAAAAACCTATCGGACCACTTTTGAATATTATCACATTTGACACAATTTGATATTTCGTTTTTTACCGCCTCCCCCTTTTTTCATTCTTCCATTCCCTCCCCTCTTTTTGTGCCCTAACTAAGAGTACAACTTGAACAATTCACTCTTGTATAATACCTGTTAAGACCGTAGAATTTCGTTTAAACATTTTCATATATAATAGTTGAAGTGCAGCAGACAAGCTCAAATTAAAATAGATAATAGATAATAAATATATAATAAAAGATAAATAGATAAAACCCTTGGTGGATGAATGTTAAGTATTGTTGTGTTCAAAGTATCGTAGGAGATAATTCACTTGGCTAGGTAGTCTACACTGTACGATTTGTATTTTTGAATTAAATTTTGATTTTGCTATAACCACTGTTAGTGCTTTACCTCCAACGAATACTCCACTCGTGAAAACTACATCGCTAAGATGTTCACGACAGTTTGAGGCTTCTGCTGCTTTAATTATTAATTTCCTACGGTTTCCTAATTATGTAGATTTTCACATAGAAACTTTTGTGGTGGCATAATTTTTTCTGGTTTGTGTGTTTACCAATAAAGCTCTAGCAACTTTAAGTATGCTGTTTACGTGTGTCAGTTGAAGTGACTAATATTGCTTGTCCCCGAAACTAAATTATCAATTGGCTAAGTAGATCACTTTGAGAACTTTGTTCATTCGCTTAGTGTCAATATCTGTGGGATCAGTGCGATGTTATGAAGTAGTGTCTCGAAGTTATTGGTTCCATATGACGCTCCCTTACGTTGCGATATGAAGTCAATCACGAAAATTTAAAACATGTCATTATCTCCGAACCTTGCTTCCTTCTACCATCCTATTCCCATATTTTTATGCGAATAGAATGGGATGAACATCACGATCTGAAGAGCCTGATAGTGCTGACCAGACTTGAAACCACATGCTGAATATCAGTATCTCTCTATACGTCTATGGAATGCAACCCAATGCGATGCCATGCTCCTCCACCCAGCAATCGAAGCAACGGATTATTGTTTCTCATTCCGAAAGGCTGTATTCTAATTTACTGCAGTCCTCATTATTACACATTATACGCTTTTATGGCGGTCTCATTTATTTTCGGTAGCTCAGTGTGGAATCTCCAAGTTAATGAGGTTTTATTTCGAGCTCTCATTATTCTCTTATTTTGCTTTTGATGGCAAGCCTTGCGCAGCGGTCACCGCTTTGTGATATATCACACCATTTATTGAACACCCCACTCTAAAATCCACTTATCACACTATTCCTTACGGAATTCCTTTTCGTATGTAATGTATACAATTATAACCGATTTTTTTGTTTCAACAGATTTGTTAAACTTATTAAAAACTTAAGCGTCAGTAACACCGTGATCAAGTTACTATTGGGCGAGCAGACATGTATATATGTACATACCCCGGCGGTATCCAATCTGGTCCGGACCAGGATTCGTCTTCATCTTAAGACCTGCCTATCAACGGGAAATGGTTTCGGTCTTCCTCTAGCTCCTTTTTTTTAGCTCCTTCTACAGAAAGATTTTTGACCGCACTGGCACATTAAACCATAATCAGAGTAGATTCTTGAAATTATGGTGACATTGGTCACATACCATTATAGGACATGTGAAGTATGTTTTCCTACAGAGTCTGTACAGAGGCAGTTAGATATATATAGGTATTCGACTGACTCTATTCTACCACTGGGAGCTCCATCTGCCTAATATATGTTTCTGACTCGGCCAAGTAAAATATCAAAGAACAAGTGGATTGGTTAGAACAGTGGAGTGGAGCCACTTTATCGACGATATTGAAGATTCCTGTTAGCCAAGAAAGTATTAAGAAGGAGAATTGATTACAGCAACCTTTGGTAATGAGAGAAAGAAAAAATTAGTGAAAAACTCTGAAGAGTTTGTTTCCTAGTACCGGAGATTGATTCTTGTGAAAATAAAATTTTATTAATAGAGGATTTTGAGATGAATAAGTGAAGAAATGTGGAGAAAGTTAAATGGACTAGGGGGAGAACAGAAAACTTTGTGTGTTAATTGTGATAAATGGAGAGAGGAAATTCATGAGGGAAAAAAGAAAGCAGGAAAATTACACGGGAAAGATACTACCAGGATATGATACCAAGAAATTGGTATGATAAGCTAAAATCATGGGTAAACCAGGCATCGTTAAAAATATGATTTTAGACGAAGTGGAGGAAAGTATCTTAATATGAATTTTGAGCACTGTCATCATCACATTGACATATCACATTTCATTCTGGTGTAACCAATTTTTATTGTTCTGCCAACAGAGATGCATCGCTTTAATAATACAAATTAAACATCGCATAAACTTTTTATAATTTGAAGATCGTTACTATGTGAAGATTTTTATCTCTCAGCTTAGTTTTTGGGTTGCTGACTCATATTCAGAGTCGTAACTTCTTTGAAATTGGCAAGGAAACAGGATAGCGTATACGCCTCCATATACCTCCCCATCCAGATCATCCTCTAAAAGACAGTTACAGGAAGAAACCTGTTAATATCAGGAGTGAATATAATGCATGATCAGAAGCAATAGACTGCTGAAGGATAGAACGTAGGAAGAGGAAGGGGAAGAGGATTGCCACGGGGAGAGAAGGGAGGACTGACGGTGGGGTGGTGGAGCGGGGTACGGCGGTTGCAGTAGGGTTGCAAGGTTGGTCAAAAAAATATATTAAAAATGATAGATTAAAACTTATTATTTTATAACTACTGAAAAAGAGAGTTGAAAACTTTGGATCCCTCTTCATTAAATCTTTTTACGAGTGAAACCAAATTCATTAACATTATTGATTTTTAGATTTTTGGTCTAAGCTTATATCTCCTGTGCTATTCAGAATAGTTTTCAGCAACTTGCCCTTCTCCTTACTTATGAATACTGGAATTCTTTTGTTCTTCAATATTGATACGACGACTGTCTTGTATCGGTTTAACCATTATTCAAATTATAATATTAAGTTTTTTGCAATATTGATTTTCAGTTTAGTGTCTTGACAATTATTTTATACTTCTACATTGAGAGTGATATTTAATTCGCATAATTTTTAAAATTTTTGTTCATCGGTAATAACAAAATGATTGTTAAAGAAAAGGGATTTCTTCATTCTTGCCTATCATCAATAGGCGGAAAATGATGAAAATCAATCGAACCTAGTTAAAGCCTCTTCTTGTACTTACTATTCTGTAAAGCCTGGTAAGCCATTTTTTTACTGAAGTGGATGTTAATTCTTCAATGGGACTTTTGGGCCGCCGATGTGACGCCGTAGAGGAAAAAAAATTATTTTTCAATTATAGAAACTACGTTGAATACCTCTTTCCAAATCGTTGACTCAGACGCGTCTTTGAATTACATGACTTGCGAACGTACGGTGAAGGAGAGGAAGTGGAGCTTGGACGAAATTTTTCGGGTTGGCGGATCGAATCGAGAGACTATTTGCCTTACAAGTCTTGCGTCTGGATCTCTCTCTCTCTCTTTCTATCCACCTCGCACTTAAATGTCGAACGAATACTGTTGTTTTTGTTTGCTTTACTCTGGAGGAATTCACTTTGAGCTCTCCGGGCAAGGGGGAACGGTGAACAGAGGGTCGTGGAACTTGCCGGACGAAGGGGACTGACACCCCTTTGAACCGCCCGCCTGGAATATGGAGGCCTCGCGGAAATCAGGGGAGGAAAAAAATTGAAAATCGTCCCGCGCACACTCAGCCAAGGCACCGCTCCTCTGTTCTCTTTTGTTTTCTCGCGATAATATCATCGCGCGAGGCCCAGTGCAAACAATTAGCCGAGCAAACTCGAAATCGGAACGGTTTTTGGCTGCCGAAGGGTTCGTATTTTTCTCTCTCCACATCCTCCTCTCTCTCTCTCTCCCTCCCTCTCCCTTCCTCTCTCTCTTCGCCGAATGAATGCTGCCTCCGCAACGGGAATTTTTTTTTCGGGCAGACTGAACGGGGACTTGTGCGTGAAAATACGAGCGGAACTCCCCCTCTCGGTGGAACGCGCCGCGGCCCGTGAAAAATATCCGAATACATTTTCATGCATCAATTACGCATTGGTACACTTAAACGGGCGAAACTTCCGCATCGTTTTACTGCCGGACCGAGAGTGAACGAACACATGCTCCTCGATACCATCGGTGTCCGTGTCTCCAAACTCCATTTTTTTCTGCTTTTGAAGAGTAAAAGTGGCGCAAAACGGTCTATATTTCCTCTTACAATAAGGCGTGAGCCGTTGTTCATCATCTTCATTATTTTTCAATAGATTTTTTTCTCAGTCAGTTTATAGTGCGTATTTTCATTAATGGTTGCGGTACGCCCTTTTCTCCTATATTTTGTCGCTATTCCTCTGCTCTCTTCTAGCAAACATTTCTTTTATGTCCTTTAAATTTTATTGTGCTTGAACTTATTTTCTTATGTGCTCACTTCTCCTTTCTGTTTACTTTCGTCTATATTTCATACTCATAAATTCCCGAAGCATTCAAATTTTACATCAATGACTTACTTTTCGAGGAAATCCATTTTCTCCTGTTGCATGTTTCAAGGTGAATTACATTCCGTATGATTGCATCTCTGTCTGTAAATCATTTAGCTTAGAAGTTGATGTCCTTATTACATCAGGTTTTAGCTATTAACCGTTAAAAATGGCGTTTTACTGGTGTTTAGCCTCTGGTAATGAAATTTCTTAAGTCGACGCTTGAAGTGAAATTCTGCGACCATCCCTGAAATATATTTGAACGAAGGATATGCATGTTGTTTCTCTGAACTGAACTGAAACTGTACGCTAAATCTTGTTAAATTTTTGTTTATTCAAAATTCTATTTCTAACAAAGATAAATAATTGCATAAAAATAAATTTATATCTATTTTTACCGAAGATTATTAATACCAACCCGCTTTCATAATCACGCTGTCATAGAATGCTAGGTCATTATCACAAAAACATTTTTCTTATCGCAGTTTCGAATCAAATTGTAATTTAGCAGAATTTTAGAAGAAACGGATAGAGGATATTTTTTATCCAGCCGTCATAATGTCGACAAAGTGACACTCAGACTTATATACCCTGTGAATGCTTAAATTATTATAGAATATTCCCATGAACAAATTACCATATCTTATAATGAAAACCTTTTGTCTTCATTTTTACAAACTCTGCTACTGATCCGTTGTATGTAAAAAAATTATTCTACTTTTATCTTTTGATTTCCAATTTCTCCGCTTCCTTGCGTCTACTGCGGATTTTCCGCAGACAGTAAATTTTAAGTTCTTTTACTCAGCAGGTTGTACTTTTTCATTTTTTCCAATCTAAATAGCATTTCCATCAGATATTATTTCCCCCCGGAAATTCAGAAACACCGTAAAAAAACAGGTAACATGAGTTAAATATTAGAGTTTTTTCTATATATGCACGTCACTACATTAAGTTGAATTATATTTTACTCATTTCGAAGTTCTTTTATCTCCAAAGTATCCAATTTCAGATAAGTTGATAAAGTTGTTTTTTCAGTACAATAGTTACTATTTACACATATCAATGCTTATAGTAGTGATTTCAGTATACATTTTTAAATGGTATTCCTTTGGGATTTATTTGTTAGTAGATCATCATCGATATTTACTCATACGCACTCTAACAGGTTTCAATATACACACTAACTGATGAAAGTAAGATGAGGGATTGAAGGGTTTATTTAAGGGCACGGAAGATTTTACCTAGGCACATATTTCTGAGGTCCTTCATTTCATGTCACAGCATATTATTAATGTATTTGTTAGTAGAATGATAGAGAATTAAAATTTTAAAAATTCTTGCGAAACATCTCCCAAAAATAATTTTCAGAACGCAGGAATTCCTATATTTCGTAGGTAATTGTGGTTGGAGTACATCACTGTTTGAGAGAATACACCTATTAGAAATATTGTTCTTTAGGCTTCATGCGAAATTTTTTTGTAATTTCCGTAAAGAGTAGTTGTCAAGAGATTGGATAAATGGAAAGTACATTTATGGAAGGTTGGTTCTATTTTCCAAACTGTCAAAAAACATTGAAAATGTGTAAAAAACAGAACCACTGTGTAATATTCAAATTTAGAATTCACTGCATTCATATTTTCTTAACAGCAGAAAGTCTTAACCAACCAAAATATTTAATTCGTAATAACTGTCAATCACATTTACGCAAAATTCATTTTGAATGGAAGCAATTGTCCATCATTTTAATAATTCACTGATTACTAACTACTGCATAATAATAGAATAATAACAAAATAATAGAATTGGTAGATAGATATTAAGAAAACTATTTAATTTAATGCTCTTATGCAAATTTCTTGTTTTTCTGGCAGTACAACAGTGTCGCTGTTCTCCTACGATTAAGTACAGCCGAGACTGCAGACAGATTTTTACCTTTTATCAATCACCAATTCATTATTTTCATTGAACAAAAGTTAGCACGCCTCTTTTTGTTCCAAAAATTTTTATATATCTCCACTTTATGTAACATTATAAGAATTTCTTTATGAGGAAGAATGCATGGAAGTTACGACTGTTGTCCTTATTTTATTGGGTCGACTTTATTCTTGGATTTGAGTACCTATATAAGAATAAAACGAATTGAGAGACCATCGACGATATTAAGATCCGGGAGTCATACTTATTAGGAACAATAAAACTAACTCAAATGTGGAATTAGAAGTTTGAATGAACTATTTTTTATATATTTAGTTTTATTGGTTCAATGATAAAAAAGTAAAATAATATAATAGAAATATTTTAAAGGTTTTTGCGGTGCATTTTCGCCAAACAAAATCCGTAGAGTAATGGATTTAGAGAATACCTTTTAAAAATTCTTTAGGTAAAAGTTTCAAAATTTACTTGATAGGATTCCTTCATTATCAAGACACACAACCGGAGAAATGAAATATTGAGACAGGCCCGAGCGTCAACTCCGAACATCAAAAATGTATCTATTAAGCTTAATCAGCATTATCAGTTTCTGATTAATCGTCCACCTTTAATATAATTTATTTGCCTTATACCTTCATTTTGATCATGTGGCGCTATGATATATAGCTGCATACTTTAGTTTTTCCCCTGACAAAAGCGATGTACTATGCACGACTAAACTGAATTAAACCAGATTCACATGCACATCAGCCTTTATAGAGTGTCACACATCTCAACACAGCTCATCCTGATATACCAGAAGATTATTACCTATTCGGAGATTATTTTTCTCATTGATTCTCATGCCGTCATGGATAGGATGGCGATCTTCAGGCTTACGGGTAAACGCTGATACAATTGGACGCGAAATGTTATATTTAGATAGATATAATTATAAATTAGGAAATTCAGATAAACGGTGCTTCATAAATGAAATGAAAGACCTTAATTATCTGAAACTTCTCTGGCAGAAAACATTCTTACAAACGTTTCTGGGTGAAACCTTCGCAGTCACTAAACCATTAGTTGAGAACCATTTGAAATACCTGAGTAAGGGAATACACATTAATTTTAGGTGACAATTCCTGAGAATTATGTCGGAATGGTGGTCTGAGAGTTTTGAAATTTTTTTTAACATGGTAGGATTACATTATTGCTATCTATTTTTAACATAGGAGTATGTTGGTACTAAATAATGTATTACCTGATGATGTTGAAGCACAACAAAAATTTGGTACTGGAAAGTAACTTGCTAGTGTAAATTTCAGAGTTAATATCTCAACAAACGTCTTCAGCATGAAAGATTATCATCAAGTAAACTAATTAACGGCTTTCAATAAAAATCGCCACACGAAATTATTTTCAACATCAATAGCTTTTAATTGTGCTCATTTACCAAATAAAAATCCACTTCGTAAATCACAGTATCAGATATACTGTTTACAAATATTCATGTTATTAATACCTTATTTGGTGAAATCTACTCATTGTACACTGCCGATGTTTACATCATGATTGCGGGTCTCTCGAATGATTATCATTTTCTTCTTCACATGACTCATTGTCGGCTAAATACCCCCTCCACCTTTTTTTGCGTAGAAACAATTAAAATTACAGTCGCTGAAAGATTTTCAGGTGAACTACGGTAGAACGAGTGGGAAAATTATGTTTTCTGTAAATTCGTTCAGGTGCGACATTACGTTCTTAATGAATTTGAAAATTAACTACGTTCGTTGGCATGGCCTACGGCATTTATTCCTCCATGGACAAGCTTGTTTACAATTGAGTGAGGTTACTCCAAACATTTCAGCCAATTAGAGTACGTAATTAATTCAGTTTGTTTTACGGAAGAGTTTTTAGGATAATGAACATAAATTATACGACCTCATTAAATGCTCTCTTCGATGGAGACATGAATTTATCGATAATTTAAGATGGTGTTGTCAAAACGAAAGAATGCTTTTCACCTAGCTTAAATACCTCACCTATAGTAAACTTAAACCATATTTTCGCATTACTTATAATACTGTTATAACATTGTTAAACGAATTAAAAACGCAATGATAAGCTGTTTTTATAGCTCAATGATACAGTTCCAACTCGATCAGTGGCAACTCTGCAGAGAAGCAAACAATTTTAGGATGTGTGTTTTTATCCAATGTCTTTCTGGATCATTAATCTAAGGATATTTCCTTCCAGTCCCTATTTCTAGCACCTTTTTTCTACTGCTATTAACATTCTTTTTACTGTGACTCCAATCACATTTGTTTACAGCGGAAGAAACATAACCACGCATCTAAGTCCTTTCGTTCAGGCTAGCCGCAATTTCTGCATGCATCCATTTTTTCGAACACATGAATGCCTTGAAGTACATATTCTGCTCAAAATTCACCAATCCCGATTGCTCAGCACTTCACTTCCTGAGGATCCTGCTGCTTAATTATAATTTTTTCTCTTTCCTTGTATTCCTATAAATTGTAAGGTTCCTATTATTTCAATTCTTGTACAAACCATCATCTCCTTCTTTTAATATTTTTAGGGTACAAATTCACATTATCTTCTCCACACCTCATCCTCTGCTAATTATCCATCGAGTTACAACTTCCCGAATCCTGTAATTTTCCTCTACAATTACATCTTTTACCTGTGTATTGTACCTTACCTTAACGTTTTATTTTCGTTGTCATTAATAATATGAAATTTTATTCGACCTTTCCCAATCGCAATTATTGATTCTTAACACTTTACTACAGTCTTATTTACCAACATCCTTACTTTAGAGTGGGGATGAAATAAGAGTCATGGAATTGCAGATATAAACATGCATACTTTACATAAATTTACGAATAATCCTAGTCTGTGCGAACGTCCACTCCCTCTCACTTTTCCCCTATCCTCCTCCCCCCCTCCCTCCCCTCCCTTCCCCCATCCCTCCCTCTCCACCCGACTTTTTTCCACTTCTGTCCCACGCCCACCCTCTTCCAAC
>WURS02000014.1:10683703-10694879 GCA_011762765.2 Rhinocypha anisoptera | reverse complement strand
TGAAGAAGTAGGGCCATCCCGTTACTTTTGGTACACCCTGTATTTATAACCTTACATAAAATCTATTTACTTATATAAACCCTTACATGGCTTTCCATTCTAAGACGTAAAAATCTTCAAATGATCACTCTTAAACATCAATTTGAATTTTAATAATCCTCTAATATGAATTAATCACGAAAAAAACCAACGTACGCTTTTACAGCTGTTTTTGTTCACTGTGCGTCGCCAAACAGACCGCCCCTCTCGCTTTCCTTCCTTCCTCCTGCTATAACTTTTCCTCCCTTCGTGAAATCTCTTGCCCCACTTCCCTTCTTCCTCCCTCTTATTCCCGCGTATTTTGTTCTGTTGATGTAACTCGCGTTACATTTGGCAAATCCGTGTGACATGTTGGCTACAATTGTTTATTCTGAATTATAAAAAAATATCATTACGACCAATTGTGAAATCTTGGGTCAAATGGTTAGTTGAAACTAATAATTTTTTTACAAGGTAGTCATTCTTTCATACATTTTGACATATCTCGAATTATATAAAACTACATCCCGATTACTACTCTCGCTTTGCTCGCAAACGACTTATTATGACACCATTTAATGTTGAAAGATTGTCATAAAAAGTAAGTTTTCCACAAAAAAGGCAATGTAATGTAAAATTTTCTGATTGATTTGTAAGATTTCAACTATTGACCACATTTTCGTATCTTTCGACTGTCATTTTCTTCTTCAGTCTCGTAGTTCATCGGAAATGGAACTGAATATGTAGTTAAAGCAGTATAATGACGCAAACAATCGCAAAATTATTACCAAGGCAAATTGTTTTTTAGATATTTGTGTAAAAAGGTCTAGCTTGTTTCATAGTTCGGCTAACCATGTCATCAATTTATACAAATCTTTGCAGCTCGTCCCACCAAAAGAGACTTTCGTTACTCCGAAGTGTAATTGTAATCTTTTCCTAACACGGAATTTCTTTTCTACTTATTCTTTAGTTTATCAAGCTCAAGTAGACCTTGCCTAATGGAGTTAAGGTGACTTTATCCTTTCCGTTTCCCCTTTTGGCGACCATATTAGACTAGTTCATAGAGTCTCCGTCTGATAACCTAGATCGCGGGTTCAAGTCCTGACCATGAATGTTTTTAAATAATTGTATAAAAGGTTAAATGTAAGAAAGGAACGTACAGTCATTATTTCGCCTAAATAATATAGAGAACATTGTTACTATTATGTTCATAAAAATTGTGAGTTCATGGAATGTGCACGTATCATAATTTTCCGACTACTGGAAAGAAGTTGTTTTAATGCCAATAGAATTCAGGTTATTTCACGCCCAGAATATAAGAATCAGCAGCAGACCTTAATTATATCTGATATGGTTTGAACAAAGGTTTTCTACTAGTCATAAAAATTTCCCGGGGTTTTTCTCAATTCTAATAACTTAAGAATCAAACGATATAATCCCAGGAATTGACTTGGATTGGGAATTTAAACTAAAATTTAGATATTATGTAATAAAGACATCTACAAACTATGGTATAAATATTCATATTTTGTGTTTACTGTGAGCAACGACTCAACAAGGTTTAGTAAAGCCGGAATAGAAAAATAAATTAATTAAAAAGTTGTAAAATTAAAGAACTTTGTATTTTTGGAAAATATCAATACATAAGTTGAACATCATTTTACACTTTAAGTCATTTTAAATTTTTGCGAAGATGTTGTAAAAAAACAAAGCCTCTACGTTATTTATGGTCACATATTTTGGTAACTTATGGCTCAAAAACAACGTTCGCAGAAAATTCATAAAACTGCATACAATATGTATTATGTCACAACAGTTGATGGAATAGTTAGAAAAAACTATAAATACACCATTTATCGTCGTTAATATTAGTTTTATTTATAGTTAAATATTTAGAAATGCTTATTGTGTTACAGGATTTTCTCTTAACCTTTTCTGTGCTTATAGAATTTTCAGTTGTTGCATCTTATTTCTTTATCAGGGACGACGGGCTGATTATCGTAGAGCTGACTTCCTAGTACCACACATACATTTAGATATTTTAGGTTCAGAATACTGGTTTTTCTGCTCAATTGAAAACGTAATATTCAATTCAACTGAAAACATGCTTAGAAACGTCATGAGTTACATCGTAGTAGCCTCACCTTGCAACTCCTTACTAGCCTTTTCGTTAACATACTTTTGCTAATCTGATTATTTAATGGAGAATTAGTTCCTAATTTGCCTCTAATTCATTATTTTCCCATTGGCAGTGATAATGTTTAACTCATGTTTGCTTCGTAATATGTACCATTTGCATATTTCAACTCTAATTATTTGTATCATTCGGGAACATTGTCACTTAAATTCATTTAATCAGATTCATCGTCAAAGTTTCTATTTCCTTTTCTATAAAGAACGTCGCAGACTGCTACTTCAAAGCATTCTGATGGTCAACCTCACTACCCACTTTTGCCCATGGCATAGAAATTTCCATGGCGTTCTTTATAGGAGAGAAGCTTGATTTCAGTCAAATAGTCTCCAAAAGTATTCACTAGTCAATGTGTGTAGTGGCCCAGATACGCATTACAAGCAAAATGCAAAACTTCGAGCCGGTCGGGTTAGCGCTTGTGGGTAGCGCGTTCGCCTGTTAGTCCAAAAGTCGTGGATTCGAGACTTGCCACGGGCAATGGTATTGCTTACGTTCATTATGATTTTTTGTTGTAAAATGTCTTTGTAATTGTTCTCCGTTATCGCACGTGGAGAATATATCCACCGTGGAAATAATTTCGTTATTTCTACCATAACATCCTTTTCAATGAACAATGATAATGGAGCTGACCGTGTCATGATTTGAAATTAGAAGATTACAAGGCTCGTACCTACTCTTTATGCTATTTGATTCTCCTGTAACTGCCATTATAACTTCTCACGTGCCGAGGAAGTTGGAATGGGAAATTTTTTGTTCTGTATAACTTCAGTACAGTCTTTGTGGTTTCCTTAACGCGTTCAAGTTATCGCCATTGACACGAAGCATTATGACCGGCACCTTGTAATTCTTGCCGAGAATTGAAAACCATCGAGAAAAAAACGAAATTCTAGACGATGTAAATTTTACTAAGTTAACTTAAATCATGATGAAACGGAATGTATGAGCTACTGTCTGTCCATAAGGTCCCTGCCTTCCTGCTTTGAGAATTGACCTCCGTCTCCTTCGAAGTGGTCACCTTGTGACTTTATATAAGATTCCAGTGCAGATCCTTTATGGACTGCGTAAACACTTTTTCGAGGTGCTTCTGGCGAATATGGCGGGTGTGGAGGACCGGAACTTTGTCATCCACCGAAGGCTACATTGTTTCAGGGAAGCGTAAACATGTGCGCTGACATGATGAGAAATTTTGTCAAGGCTTCGTCACTATTCACCCAAGCCGGGGAGCATAGAGTCGCCGATAGTTCCTGCTTATCCGGGCGTCTGGAGCATGAGGGCTAATGTCGAAGCGATCCCACGCACTTTCAAAGGATTGACTGGACGGGCCTATAAGTTATCCCAATCATGTCCCCGATGTCGTGGGTGTTTAGGCCCTCGCAACAATTTGTAGAATTGTTTCTACATTTTCTGGGGTATTGCTGGTATGCAGTGGTCCCGATTCTTCGTCTTCAACCGACCTATCACCGCTCTTGGAACGCCGCAAGTGCCACACTAAACCCCACTTGCACACTGAGAGCTTGATCACCAAGACTGTGACGAAGCATTCCGAATTTACGGAGCTGTGCATGAATAGTTTCTGTTGCTGTTTGCTAAAGTAATTTAATATGGGTGATCGTCTATGCCAATACGAGTAAAATTTATACAGAATGTAAGATTTGTTGTTTTCCCGGCTCACGATTCAAGTGGTCTTAGTGGGTTTTGCACCAGGTAAGGTAGGGTTTTTACAGCAGCTGATGTTTCGATGACCGACTCTGCCATCGTCCTCATTGCCCTAAGGTTGAATGGGCAGTCTTTCACTCCCCTTGGTGCTGGCCGTGACAGGGTTTCCAAGCCCCCGCTCTCAAACTGCGAGCTTATAGCGGGGGCGGCGGGAATACCCCCGGCTTCGACTGTCTCACAAGGGGTACAGCTTAGGGGATCTACTGTCTAAGAGGGACCACAGACCACCGGGAGTCCATCCACAAAATGGCGGATCCGAGCGAACTGGGAGGGCTCCCATAGCTCCCCCGGTACTCTTGTCGCCTCGAAAGGTCCGTAGAAGAGTTGCCATCGAGAGATGATTTCGTATTCTCCCTGTTACACTTCGCCTTCACCTTCCATTACTCCTGGTGATCTTCGATTGCCTAATGTTCTTCGAATTGGGATACGGTAGATCAAACCAGAGTTTTTCGGGGTGAGGTACGATATGGTCTCTACGCCCTCCCCTTCTGCTGGTCCGGGGGCCAAGTTTCCCCGCCATCGTCCTCTTTTCCACAGGATTCCTCCGGCGAAGTAGAAAGAGTGAAAAGAGACGACAGGGGCACTCGCGTGCTACCTTTCCCACACCTTCTGTTGAACCAAGGGAACGCCCGTTACCGGACAAAGTTCTTTGTACTGGGGTGGAGTAGTTCCCAGGGAGCTTTTCTGGTACAGGACGGTGTGGTCTTTGAGCCTGCAGCATAAGGTTGATTAAGCAGGGAGTAAATAGGTAAACAGTCTCCTCTCGTAATAATCTAAAACGTGTTTGCCCAAACTTTTTCGAGCCAACGCGCTAGACTCAAGAAATTCATACTCATACCCCAAACAAATCGCTACCCTTTTACGTACTTGTAATCAGAATCATAGACTCAGTGACGATATTTGGAAAATTATAAAAATAAAATTTTAAAAAAAGACGACTAACCTAATATTAATTTCGAATCCAATATATAGACGGATTATTCATTCCCGGACATGGATGTACATACCTAAGATGAGTCAGAGATCACATAAAAATAAAAAGGAATGCATGACATTTTGCAGAAAAATAGATAGACAACTCATAACATTAAGAAATAATTTTTCACTTAACGTGTATTCACTTAAATTATATCATGGTACCTTGAACATTGAAATTTGTGGAAATAAAGTGACCAATAAATGTTTTTTTAAAAATTCAGTCCCGATTCCTTTTCCGAGACAAACCTCCCTACTTGCTGAAGAAGCAAAAAGAAAAGAAACAGCTTATTCCACATACAAAAACAAACTTTAATACACGACCATGGTTTCACGTGGTATCTTCCTCCCTACTTGCCTTTTCTATTTCCGTTCAGACTGCCGTTCAGAGAGTCTCATGCACCACAGAAGGGATTGTTATATTTATTCCTTAACCGTCATCTCTAAGGGTCTCATGGAAGAGGGCGAGGAGGACGGATTAATTTGTTATCAAGGACATTACATGAGTGTGAGAACTGCTACTTCTTCAAGTCATATTATTCGCGTAGATGTTTATTTTTTATAATGCTTCATTATGTGAACAGGCATTTTTAGCGAAGAATGTTGGGCAAGAGGAGAAGAGAATATGATGGTAGCAATTACTGTCCAAACGGAGAAATTATGCAGTTTCAAAAACAATTATCAATGCTCTGCGATTATAGTCAATTTATAAAACTTGATGACAATTATTATCGAACCAACAATAATATTTTAGCATTCCAGAACCTCAGCGTTGTTTCAAAAAGACTGCTTGGGGAAATTCGTGTAATATTGTCGTTGGAATAATTCATTTTTTACATTCCGTGACTCTCATTTGTGCAACTGGACGCACGATTGTTGTTCTACTTATCCGTCCCGATTAAAGTTTCATGGTTCACCCGTGTTTTAAAGAGCTTTTTCCCCTAGTGTGTACATAAAAGCTTCCTATTAGTGCCTCTTTTGATAGTTTAGAATAGTCTTAGATAATTAATATTTAAGCTTCTATCAGAATTAACTTTTTTGGATAAAGAACTGAAATATTTAACTATTTTATTTTTAAAAATTATCAGATAATGATTAGGATAGTGGCAATTTTGTGCTCTCATCCATCCAATTTTTTCGTTCTAATAGATAAATAATGCACGTCTCTTTTCTGTCTGAGTAATTTATTATACACTAGAAAGTGGTGTGTGGCCTATTTTTAGAAGATACTTATTGTCTTTTATAGTCAATAAAGATTAAACACGTTATGGTATGATTAGTTTTTCTTAATTACATGCTAGTCTTTTATAAACCTCATTTACCTAACAGCATGCCCATAAATATGGTTTTTGCTTTAGCATGTAGAAACAATGTTACTTGAACATGAAGAATTTTCTTATTTGCTCCTTAATTTAACATTGCATATAGTATCAACGTGTTTTATTTACTATTGATTTTCGCTCTTCTGTTCATGGCACCTGCTTTAAATAGTGGACCTTCTGCAAATGCTGGAACTCAACGTGACCATAACCTTTCCAGCTGCACCGCTGCTTACAGTAATCCTTGCCCTGGTTGGTAAGTGAAAAACAATTTTTTACAGCAAACTTTTTCTGTGACTTCATATGCAGGAATCATTGGATTCATGTGATGTTTTTAAATTTAAATTTTATCATACAAAGCGCACTTAGCGCTTCTCTGAGGTTTTTCATTACTGTTTTAATTTTGTCCCTTTGGACTTTAGATGACCTTTCCTCAAGACGATTGAGCATTTATTGTGGCACTTCCATCTTTTTTAATCATTTGAGGGAATGAGAATTTCATGATGGTATACGTATTAGGGTGATGGTGTTTTAATTACCCGATTTGTTCGAACATCATGGGCCTTGTGTAAGGGTGAGATAATTCCACCCTTCTGAAGTTAATATTTCCTTGAAGACCGGCTATTATCGAGATAATTTATCGATATAGCTAGTGTTAAATTCATTCAGAAAATATTTTTTTCCAATTTACATATTTTTACTTGTTTATCCATAGAGTATCGATCGTTCATAGGAGGATTTTCTGTACTTACCTATAAGAAAGTATTGAGTTTGAGCTCCGATAAAATCTATCATGAAAAGTTTTAATGGGTGCAATGCAGTTTTCATCTGTTATAAAGTCATTGTGCTACTCATAATGTTTTGATTTATGGTCTTCAATAAATCATGTAACTCTGGTGTTTTTTTCACAAATTCTTGTTAGTGCTGAGAATGATTTTCTAAGGAAAGGAAGGTACACTCGTTATTTTCCACACCGAATTTAGGCCATAATCATGCCGTACTACGTTGATTACTCGTCGTACATATTGAAGATATACGAAGAATCACGTGATCGTTCTTTTCTGTGGAAAATGAATAATACGTGACTCATTTAAGAATTTGATCCTGTGATCAATTTAATGTCATTCTACTTGGGTGATAGGTGACACATTAAAGTATTAACATCACACATTTTGTGCGACATTATGAATTCTCAATTAACAGCGGCCTACCCGTCAAATAGAAACCATAAGAGTAATTAATTCTAAGATATGTGATGTTTATATTTTTATAGTTTTCTCCGCTGATCACATAGTTAACCGTGTTGGAAAAATTACCCCTTCCTCACCCTTAATGAACTCATCATAATTTAGCGGAGTGCATGTATAAACTTTCGTGCTTGCATACCTTTGCCATTCCTTACAAATGATAAGACCATTAGTAACTCGGAGAGGAGAGCGATGGGTCAGGATTACGACTACAGGACTACTTCTGGTATATGGGAGGTCAAATGGCAAAAAAAATTACCGTTAAAAAATGCGCCATCGCCAGGATTGTCCCGTGACAAAGCAATAATGGAGTTGGCGGTTATTACCCGCTTTTCTTTAACTTGCTGTCACGGTTGTCTGCCTGTGATCAAATCTGGGAAGCTCTATTTGAGACTCTTCTTGTTGATATAAAATTTTGAAACTTTGTATAATGTTGGTCTCGATGACAATGCATTCATTCTTTGTTATATACATTGTTTATGGAACACATGTGCATTATATGAGGTGGGTAGTATAAATGCGCAATAGGTTGGTAGATAATAGTAGTAGATAAATATGGATTGTGCACATGTAAATATATCGATATATACCGGAGTATCATGTATTTCCATGAATATATACAAATACATGAATATATACAAATACATGAATATGTGTATAGCGATATCTCGTTATATATCATCACCATATTTATCTTGTTATTAAAACTAATACTATTATTAGACTATTTATTCAATTTAGATTTTTTTAAATTACACTTATTTAAAAAAATAATGTTAAATCATTAAAATAACTTAAAATTTGTTTATAAATAAGAGAATTCTTTTATTTTTTTTTTAACTTTTTTGCTTTATTTATTTTTTTATATAAGCTGGTTTTAAAACTTTTTTAAATTTTATTATTTTAAACATTTCATTTGTGCATGATTTATGTAAAAATTCCAGTTATGAATTTATGTACGATTTAGTGTAGGAGATAGACGCGAGGAACTCACTAGGTGAAATTCAGAACGAAAAACACCGTCTGGTGTCATGTAACGGAACCGGGATCTTTCAATTTTCGTGAAAATTGACTAGGTGGTGAAGGTTGAGATTTGTTTAAGTTCGGTGTCTTCGTATGCGATCGTCGTCCAAAAAAATAATCGAGATGCAGAAAGTTTAAATTTCAAGGAGTTAATTTTGGAGGAAATTTTTTTTGTAGTCGCAAACAAAAATAAAATAAATAAGGTAGACAAGATGGAGAGACTAACTACAAAATAACATTTCCCCTTGGAACCGCTTTAGGGTTGCTCCTCTTCGAGTTCGACCGAAGTTATTTGCCGCAATCGGGAAAATAGGCATTAATGGGTGCATATGAGATCCGGGCCGGGATGCGGACTTTTGAGCTTATGTTTTCTCATGAGGAGACCGCCGATGATCCTGTCCATCAGGGTTGGGTTATACCCTGCTATCCTGTGGGCTCCGTTTTTAGCTAGATTCATAGAAATGTTCCTATTCATCGCGAACAACCTCAGTCGAATTTTTCCTCCAATCCCACGATGCGATTATTAGGAGTGGTTGCATTCATATAGTGAAATACGATTATTTAAAGGAACGAAAACAAGAACTGGTGTATTCAACTTGGTATGGCACTTGGATCTATATTATTCATGTCGATTTTCCCAGTGTCTGTGTTCTCCAGCGGTTACACAGTGATACAATTCCAGTATCGAAGACTATATTTGACTGACTATTCTTCTTCCCAGGGCTGTTTTATTTTTCCGCAGACCTGGATTTGGCTTTAAAGGTTTTCTACGCCCTCGGATGAATACCAGGTTGTGTCCGCTCCCACCGAAAGGATGGTGTACCGGTCCGCTTAAAAAGCTTCGTCGGAACTCGTAAGGATTTAAGGGAGCATAAATAAGGGGTGCCTACTATATTTAAAAAAATACTTTTAAGTATAAGGCTTGACGATCATTTTCCCTCTTAGAACGATCAAATAGCTTTGGTAGAAGCGAATATATGAATTTTTGAAAATGTCTAGTTTTATTAATGTTTTAACCTTTAATCGACCGTAGCTCAAAAAGAGTGCGTTTTTAGTAAAAATATCGTGTGAGAAAAAGCATTTATCTCAGCCCAATTTATCTAAAAGATGACTTGAAAAAACATTTTTTTAAATTGTTCCTAATATTGCAACTTTAAATAATGACAAATCAATTACCATCTGGCTATAAAATGTTATTTGAGTTTTCGCAGTAATATGGCAAATAGACTCCAATTGGTTTTACCCGGGAAACCCTTCCTTAGGGGTCAAGTCGGTTTTTCGATCGTCTTTTTGGGGATGTGCCGCAAGCCTATAAGACCTAAACCACCCGAAGAGGAGGGGTCACATGTTCACTTGTTATTTTCATATATTTATTGGAATCGTTGTTGCCTCTCTTGGCCATGGAAGTGAACACCTTTATGACTTGATCGAACGGCAATCGACCTGGGCTCTGCTCATCCCTCAACCTTCGCCGAATCCCCCTTTTCGCCGCATCATCATTCCAACCGATCTGGGAAGGTCCAGAGGATGCAGAAGATCGCCCCGCCGCCGCGGTGAAACCATTTGCGTCGCGGGACGCAAATCGCCACCGCCGAAGCCTCTCCCGTTAATATAATAACTGAAACGCCGCGTGGATCAAAATCTAATACGCCTCAAAATAAGTACACCTTTTTAAATAAGAAAACCCCTTCTATTTACCCACAAGACTTTCATTGAAAACAGACAGAAATTAACAAGTTCATACATACAGTAAATGGAATCACCTCCGCCAACAGAAATACATGTACATGACAAGTCTCTTTCGCACAAACACTATTGCGTGGCCGGGTCCAACCCACGTCTGCCCCGAACACCCGTCGCGTCGGTCCCGGCGAAGAAAGTTCCTTCCGGCGATGAATCGCGAAACTCTCCTACTTTAGCGCCACCCACAGCGCACTATGATCCCGCGGGAATTTAACCGTGCCGTGATATTACTATAGTGTCGCTATCTAGAAGAAATAGATTTTAGTATGTATATCTATGAGCATGTGTCTGCATTTGTGGAAAAAAATTATATATTTCTATGTAATCTCTTCATTTATTATCATTATTTGGACAGTATAACTATTTGGATTGTTATATAAGTACCCCGAAAATTCACATGCGATTAAGAAAAACTTGTAACCTTGAACTCTATGTATAATACTTCGGAATAATATGTATCAATAAGAAAATGTATCAAACATAAAAAATGTAAACAATTAGAGCCCTGTGTCAGTGGGCGCCCGCGCCTTAACCTGACTCGCGTAAAAATAATGAAGACAAGATGGAAATCAAATATCTTTCTCTCTCTCTCTCTCTATCTCTCACTCCCTCTCTCTCTTTCATCTAATTTATTCACGGTGCATATGCTCAATTATATGTCTCAATCAGATCAAAATTCTTCGTCAAATTCCTAACCATCATCATTAGGAGAGCCTTTTTGTAGTAGTACAGCCAGCAACGCCGTGGCCGGCCATTGGGAAATGCACGACCGGTCGAATGCATCTCCGACGATTCCTTCACAGAAAATTTTGTACATTTTCGTCCTTTGGGGCGGGCGTTTAATTTGAAGGTTGAACTTTGATAATAAATAAAAACCACAGTATCGTATGCAACTCGAATGTCGGTGTGTTAAGTGAGGGTAGAGAGAGCTCTCCTAATGAGTA
>WURS02000014.1:10627968-10639248 GCA_011762765.2 Rhinocypha anisoptera | reverse complement strand
TTAATTCCCCTCGGAAACCTTAGCGGTTGCCTAAATTTGCAACCCAAGACGCCGTAGATTGGCCATGCCCGTGATTGCTGCCAGACATTTATCAGAAGGAAAGCATTTTCATGAGTAATTAGGCCACGAGCGGAAGGGAGGGCGGTGTTGGTGGTCGGAGTGAAGGGCCATTGCTTCGGGGCGTAGGGCTGGTGAGTGTGTTGTTGGGGCGGTGCGGGGGAGGAGGATAGGAGATTGGGGAGTGAGGAGGAGTGGTGGTGGGGGGGGGGGCGTGGAGAGATTCAGGGATGCGACAGAAGGGTGGGGTGTGGGTGAGAAGCGAGAGGAGGGTGAGAGAAGTATAGGGTTGGTTCAGGGAGAGGACACTGGAGAGGGGACAGGAAGGAGGTGGCCGAATGGGTGGAGCGAAGAACTATATAAGGGGGGGAGGGATACCCTCCTTAGTTTCCCGTTGCCTGGCAACGGAGATCCTGTCCCCGAGCGTCTGCGATGCGGAAGTTCCTTGAGGTGGAGGGAAGCAAGCATCAAAAGGTAGAAGAATTTCCGCTATCATTTTTTCTCCCTCCACGTCTCGACTGTAGGAACGTGTAATTAGGAGAAAATTCGTCAAACACTATCCCGTATAGAAAATTTGGGACTTATTAGTTGCAGGTGGGCTTCCGTCAGGAAACAGTCATGGTACGTTAAGGAAATAAGAAAGTATAACATGGATCTAAAGATAGAAAAAAAGGCAGATCTTCCAAAAGATTAATTGGTAGGAGATGGATTTACGCCTATCGCTTACGATTTCACTCAGAAAACCACATTAAGAGAACAAGAGATAACACATGGAATTGGGAATAGGTTACATGTTAAGTGTATTTAACAGTATAAAAAAAAAGAACATTTTTTTTCAGTATTATTTTCTCTTCTCGGGGGAATAATTTAAACACACTGTATTATGCAGGTAGAAAGTAGATATCGAATTAATATTGAATGTTTAGCCGAATAATTAAAAACATTTTTGCAGTCCGTATTTTTTCTATTCTGATCATTACATTTTTTCATACAAGTGCGTGATTTTGAGTGACAAGAACATATTTTTCTTTGTTATAAGTTGAAGGAATATGTCCCAGTTACATTTTAAAGATGAACAATATTTATATGTGTACGCGTATAATACAGGAGCTTTACTCTTAGTTAATTTTATGTTTCTGAACCAATTAATCTTCGAATCAATCAGTAACAGATACAAATAGTATGCCAAAAGATTTTCCTTTGGAAAAATTTCGGAATATATTTACATTTTTAAACTGAAACTTAATGAATTTTAAGTCACTTCCGATTTCATACCAATTCTTAAATCCTTTCGTGCACTTTGAAGCAGAACCATATGATAATGAATTGATCAATCACTTCCTTATTGACTGCGTAGTAAAGAGCAATGGTTTTTCTCACCACGTGAGATCGAATTTTATATTAGCTGGTTCGACATACCATGGCGTTTTAAATGTTTAAATTTCCCATTTTTAATGTCAAATTATTTTTTACTTTTATTCTCCAAAATACATCATAAACTTAAGTTTGAAACAAAATTTTACGTGTCTACACTGCTGCCATTAACGTATATTAAATCTGAGTAATTTATTACTTAATGAAAATTATTTATTCAGATTTATCTCTGAAAATGTGTCATCCAGATGAATACAGTAAGGCACATGTAAGACTCCAGTCCAGTGTCCCACCCGTTTCACATTGGCAGCTGATATCAGCCTTCAAATCGCGGTTCTAACCGCACTTTCTGCATTGATGAGGTTTACAAAAGAACACAGCAATTCCACATAAATAAAATTTATTTAGCACGACCAGGTTCTGCCGTATAACAGCATCATCAGGTGTATGCTGCTGCTAACAGCATTGCCTGATGATTCTGATTTAAACCTCAACGATGAGAGAATTCCACCAAGTGAAGCCTGAAACAATTTCTTCTTCATCGATATTATGGGACGAAATGATTCCCTACGTGCGGTACAGCGCAATTTCTCTAAGGTACCTGAATGCGAGGAAAATTAATCCCACATTCGTCTTCCAAGAACAGTATGCATGATAATGGAGGTTTGTGAAACTATAGCCTTGATTTAGGGCCTCTTGCTACTAATTTCAAGTTAGAGTCTGGGGATTATGTTTTTCGAGCTTTATAGAAATTTCTATTGAGAAGGGAGAGAGCAATTTATAGGACCATAAGACTTATATTATAAAATATTCCTTTTTGGTTTAAATGCATTAGGCATCAAATTTCACCAAACTCACATAACATTCAGTCATGACAAGAGACGAGAGGCATTCTATATAATATAGCAAGAGGATCTGCATAGTGATATTAATTTACTAATTAGTGAAATTTATTTATTTATAAAAATACCAAAGTATGGTCCCAACATTTACAGAATTGTTATTATTATTGTCCTTTCTCAGGAGGTTTGGTAGCCCTGTGGGTCGAGCGCTTAACTACTGCTCGGAAAACCAGGGTTCCAGTCCCTGTCGCACCTCCAGGTAAACCCAAACTTAGTGGATTTCTGGGAATCAGAATCTTCCTGTGTAACCTCAGGAGGCAGTGGGAAATGAACTGCTCCCCATACCCTGATATGTGCATCGTCTTGAGCAAATCAATATGCATGTGCGCCTCTATACTCAAATTATCAAACCGACCGTCGTGTTGGATACTGTGATGGTTCTTTCTCAAACACGTTTTTCTCGATTTCATTAGTACAAACACTACAGTATTCAACCCTAAGGCCGGTTTATTTCTTTATTTATTTTATTAACTTCACAATGTCCCAGAGACAACACTAAAAGGTCAATTACAGTGAACAACGTAACATTTGTAATAACAATGACGAAAAACACACATCCATCCCCTGGGTGGAGATAGAAAAATCCACCTAGAAGGGATTCGAAACCGCGACATCTGATTTGGAAGACGAGAACGTTAACGTCACCGCCACCGAGGCCGGTTTCTTAGGCGAGGGCTGAGCTCACTCAGTTTTAGGCCCAACGACCTGCCGAAGTTCACACGACAAGTTTAAGAGTGTTACTTTCCCTGTTCAGGTTTGACAGGAAGATATGGAACCAAAGAAATCCACTGAGAGGGTTTTCGTCGGAGGTGTCCTGAGGCGTCACCGGCACACCGTTCATTACCGAAGTTCTCTTCCATCTGCGCTAGATTGACCTCAATAACATTCATATCCATCTATGCATTATTTAATGGCTAATAATTTTCGTTACTTCCAGGATATCCTGTCTTCTTTCATTCTCTTGAGACGACCGCATTACCCAAACACCACCATCCTTGCCAGGACTTTGCTCAACTTTTTCTCGGTCTTCTCCATCCCTTCTTTCCTAACACTATGCCTTACAATATTACGACATTACTTTAAGACTGTTACGTCTCACCGCATGCCCCGGGAGTTTCGCATTTCTTTACTCCATCGCATTTGCTATTTATCTTTCAATATTTACCTCCATTGAAAAACTCCAAAAATTCACTTTTCTCTCCATTCAACTAATTTTTAGCATTCTTCCCCATATCCATATTTCTACCATTTCCAGGTGGGCCCATATTTCCTAGAGTACAATATTTACTGCCATTTATCGAAGTGCTCAAAAGTAAAACTCCTAAATATTTCTTTCTAACATTCAAATCTCTATGTTTGTAGGTTTTTTCTTGATAATTTTTGTTACCTATAATTATTATTACCTATACTAATAATAATTACTCTTACCTTGATAATCATGTGAAGGCAAACAACGCTTCTTCACATTACAGACAAGAATTTGATGCACCGAACAAATACGAAACCTATTTAGTAACAAAATTTTCTTGCCTGAGTAATTTTCTGTTTGTTTATTTTAGTATCCTTCTGAATTTTTAGTATCCTTTTTTCTACAGCCAGCAACTATGGTCTCTCAATATTTATAGTTAATCTGCATTGGCGCCGGATAAAACTTCGAACATTTTATTGGTTTATTTTTCTTAGTCTGCTACCATTACAACATTTTCATCTGTAACTCTAAGCAACGCATTCTATTTCCATTTTCCATTTAAATAGTCCTTTTGTCTTTTGCTTCATTTGTGTTGTACTTTCTTCAATTCACAAACTAAGCAAATAGAGAGAGAAAAGGCACCATTGCCTCCTCTTTGTAGTAGTTGTTTATCCGAAATAGAGGAATTTTAATTTTAAAAAACACGTACGATGAATATTTAAAGATGTTTCATTGCTTAGTATTGTTGTTTTTTCTATAAATTTTACTCTTATATTTTTAAGATATTGTGGAAAACGAAAAAAAAAGTCTTTCACTTATTATTAATGATATACAAGGAATTTAATGTAATGTAGGTACCCTGGGAACCTAGATAATTATTCCAAGGTGGCCTCATATAATTTTTTATTAATTGATTTTACAGTTTTTATTTTAACCAAATTTAGACCATTCTACCGGCTAAACTCACCAAAGACCACGCAAGTTTCAGAGAGTGGGTTTAAATACGCGTTGTGAGGATAATCGTTAAGCGATAGGTGACGCAAGCTTACCTACATTGCATAAGAGTTTTAGTCTCTCCAGTATCATATATAAGACATAAAGGAGGAGCAATTCGCAAGCTACTTTAGTGAATTCTAAGAAGTAGTAAATATTTTATGGGCCATAATGAGTGATTTGAATAAGAATAATTATTACTTTACCAAAGTATTCACCCCCAGAGTAGTAAATAAATTATAGACATTAAAATCATTTTGGTGAGGCTAGTTAAGCAGCTTATTATGAAAAAGATACATTCTTAAATTAAATTTGTAAAAATAATTTACAATATATACGCAGAGACTTCTTTTTTGATATTTTAAATTAGGGAATGCCATTATATCATTTTATAATAACTCCTTTATGGACGTAGGACAATCTCTATAGTTTTAAAGATAGATATGTTGGCTATAGTGAACTTGCACGCGTTATAAATTCCAGTTCATAATAAACGGCACATTTTAATTGGTCTTATGTTAACAATGTGCTTGAAAATTCGTTCAGCTTCAGTTGCTTCCGTTGGTATCGTAATCCGCGTCAAAGAATCGAATTCGCTTGAAATTGGAAGGAAAGCATTCATTTTTTCCGATGTCTTTCAATTTCCTTTCTAGCCTTAGACGCACTCGCTATCTTTGTGGGCCTTTATTTTTTCGAACGCCGTCTGCCGATGCCTTCCTCTGGCAGCAACCTTTTATCACGCACGCAATCAAAAGGAAAAGCCCTCGCTTGATGGGAATGTCAAATATCAGTTTCAAAGTGTTAAACTAAGCGGGTGTTTTTTTAAGTAAAACCACAAAGAGACAAACGCTGGGTTCTCCATTATTTCTGAGGCGAAAAGAGTATAAGCATTACAATAAAATTGATCTAGCTACATGTGCTATCTTGAAAATATTGAACTCGGCATGCGCATCTTTTAAAAAATCTTACCTTATGCCCTCCTACGAAAATATATCTTTTACAGGGCTAAAAATGATAAAACGTACTAATATATCCTGGACCTCAACAGCTTAGTCTAACTTCCTACAAACAAAACTAATCACGTGATGTTCATTGAAGTAAATACGTGAGGACGGATACCTTACTCCAGATACGCCTCATAGGTAAACTTTTATCAATATTTAGCTAAGAGTGTATTTAAATTAATAGTAATGTTCAGGCTATTATCTTTCTAGGTTCAATACATCTGAATATTATATATCAATAGAGTCCGTCCATTTAAGTTTATATCAATCCGCCGTTAAAATCAGTTTAATATGAAAAATTTAATAAATCCACACTTTATTAATTATATACTTAAATTTAAATTATTTCGCAAACAGAATTCGCTTTTAATATTCCGCATAACATTCAAGATATTCCATATGAGCAAAAATTATAATTTATAAAGATATACGCTTGAATCTTAAAAAATGATTTCCTTCTGTCTCCATCCACATCCAAGTCTTACGTAGATATACTCGTACGTACCCTGTGGTTAATCAAGTGAAACCAATATCTTTAAATACGTATGCTTTCCAAGTTAGATACTCCGGCCGGCTGGGTTAGACTGGTTGGTAGTGAGTCCGCCTGCTAACCCAAAAGTCGAGGGTTCGAGTCTCGCTCTCAGGCAAGGGTGTTTTCAAATTGTAACTGGCCAAATTCATAAATGTAAGAGAGGGCCGAATGATCCTAATTTCGGCATATCAAAGACAAGACAAACTCCTATCGTACGTATATTTTCGATGGTGTCAGATTTAATAATCTGTAAATCCGTGATATTGAGAGTCAAAAATTTAGTAACTGCTCCCTGGATTATTATGTTAACTCCTTCAAATATAGTATGATAAAATAAAATACTTTTGTCAGATCTGTCACTATTAAAACCGTGCGCACTTCAATATTTGGATGCCACCTATAAATTTAAAAGCACTGAATTATGCACGGCACATCTAATTCTTGGGATTATTATATTTATCAAATCCATTTTTGTTATGAAGATAACAGGTATTCTCATAAGTATATTAAACTGATAATTCTGTGTCTAAAAATGTAATTGGAATTTTTTGCAAAGCAATCAAAATATTTCCATTTTTTCAATATAAACATTGTTTTCTATGCAAAATGTCTTGATTTTATTTTATTTTTATTTTATTTTTAATTATAAATTAATCATAAAAGAGTAAAATAATTTTAAAATTATTTTACTCTTTTATGAGAAATACCGTCTCGAATATTTTATTTTTCTTTGTCTAGCGTGAAAGAACGAGTAGTTTTCAGCTTTAGTGTTATTGTGATGAATTTTATATGCCCCCCATTTTAGTAATAAAAAATTGCAAAAGGGAAAAAAGGAAAAAGACCTTTTTTTGTCCGGTAGAAGTCGTTTCTAAAGTGGCATATAACAGGTTTTTTACACTTTCAATTTTAATAATTTTATTTAAATACTTTAAAAACCTTTAAAACATTAAAAAAATAAACGCTGTTAAAATTTACACCTAAAAACTTCAAACAAAGTAATAAAACGAAACATAGTAGGATTATAATCTTTGTAATGAATAAATTAAATTTTGGGTCGTCTCTCTGAATTGAAATAAAGGCAGAAGAACAGTAGCAAGGTCAATTCAAGGTATATGTACCTACTTACACCGAAAACAAAGTGAAGGCATGTAATAGGCGATAAAAATCACCTCAAACAACTACCTTCCCCGTTTCGAGCAATAGATAGTTCCATAAAAAAATTTTTTGAATTTTTTTCTAAAAGGATAGAATTGAGTTTTTCCAAACATAACAGTATTTTATGAATTTTTTAAAAGGATCTACTGACCAGCGAACCAAATAAGTGGAATTTTGACTTTAATATGCCAGTGGATGTAACCGTTGAAGATTTTAAAATACTGATGATTGTTAGACTTTGGATGATTGTGCTAAATTTAAACAGAAAATTAGAATAAAAGTAAAGTTTATTGAAGTGAGTTTGAATACCTATCAATGAATTTTTACCAATTTAATTCAACTATAATAACTTTATTGTTTTGAAGAAGAATACTTCTCCTCTAAATAGAACCGGATAGTCAGATGGTAAGGAAGTGGTCTTGAAGAAGGAACATCAATCACACAGAATTTTTTTATCGTACGTTTTGTTATTCATTACATCCTCCGATATTTGACATTTTTTTAGGATAATATGTAAGGTGTTCATTTACGAATTTCTTCAAATGAACTGGGTATTCAGCTTGCTAGAGAATGAATGTTCCCGTGAAAGCCTTCGCGTGGAACTATAAGCAACTGTATACAATCGCGAAATCTCGTAATTAAATTGTGACCCCCGCCCTTTTGGTGCACGCGTGATCCTAGCATCTTTACCCAGAAGGCATCCGGACATCATGCTGAGTGATAGGTGACACGTTTCCGTGTGCCCATATTTGCTTAATCAAGATTAATGCGTTCCATACAACCAAGTATTCCACTTTCATGATTTGGCCGAGTATTTTTATATAGTTCAAAGGTGGGTTCAGGTTTATTCATACATTTTTAGGAGAATCTGATGATTACATTTTATACACTATATTACTATTTTTTCTAACTTATTAGCATTTTATATATTACGGCTTATACGTTTCAAATTACTATTCCGTTAAGATAAAATCTCACGAAGCTATGATTAAACCTGCATACTGAAATCTGATGCTTTGAAAGTAATAATAAGTCATTCAAATATAAGATAAAGAGTAATTAATAAATGGGGAATTTTTTACTGTTAATAAGTTTGAGTCTAATTAAAGGATATAGAAAGTGTTTAGTAACATCTATAATGCAAATTTTCATATAAAATATAATGAATACTGCTGATCTTAAAATTAAAATAGGTGAAACTGACTTTTAAAAAATCTTTTAATGCTAGTTGAATATTTTCCCTGGTGTTTAAATTCCTCTACTTTATCTTTTTAATTCTAAAGCATTAATATTCTTTCTGTAAAGCATTTCATGGAAGGATGTGATCGCATTTGTGGAAGGATGTTATATCCACCATTTAAGGAGTGGAAATGCTTAATATTTCTGATAATGAGTTTTCAGATTACATTTAACACATTAAGCCGGGTAAAATGTAATTTATAAAATGCAAAATTTATATATTTTATAATTTATTATCCATAAAATGACTTCTCGGTCATTTTATAATTTTTTCAGGCAGATGTTACCCAAAAATGCATTTCCTCACAGAAGAAATAAACTTAATCGTAGCTTAGTGGAATGCAATCCCGTCTGAGAAGAGGATGATGATAAATCATTGTACGGAGCAGTGCACAATTACTAGCGATAGTTCCATTTCCACTGCATTTTTCTCTCTGACGTCGACGTAATACCGGCTTCTGTCGCACTCAGTGTTATTACGAAGATGCAGGCTCCATTTCCCTGCCGCATCGCCCGTTTTTGGAAACACCCGCCTCGCTGTATCGCATAGTACGCAAACTTCAAAAGGCTTTAGCAACGAGACCACAATATAGGTACTCTTGCTCGGCATAAAGAATATTATGGGAATATTTTTTACAATGAATCAGCCGTCTTTAATACGCCTCCGCACGAAAATTTTTCGAATAAGCCTAGTTTTCATGGTACACTTGTGGATGTGGCCCGAGTTCTGGAAAAAATTTAACAGGAGCTATTTTTAAGAGTACATTCCAGAATGATCGCACCAGATATTTTATTAAAAATATTGGAAAATTAAAACAACATTTTTTGTGACTCGTTCATTAGATATTGCACAAGGTTCAAAGTTAACTCAATTTCTATCTTTCTTTAATATTATGTTGCAATAGCAGAGTCATTTATGTAAAAGGCAATGGGTAATCTTAATAACTTTTAATTTATATTTTTCGATTATATCTCTTAAGCGAATAACATATCTTTTATTTTATTTGACGTATTTCCATATCATTCAAAATTTCGAAGCTGCTTTTAGTTGAAGATGAAATAGTGATGATTACCTTTTTTCAAATTAAGAAAAAAGTGAGGGAAATCTCCCAGGGCCAATTATATGTTTTTTTCCTTTATATTCTATTTTAATTGAGCGAGGAAATTTCCTACTTTTTTCTCTTAGCAAAGATATTTTAATATAAAATGCCGAGGGCATGCCAGATTCTTCAGAGCACCTGTTTTGTAGTCATTAGATTCTGCCTTTATCAAAAGTATGTCCTTAAATCCACTCGATCAATAAAGTTAATCTTAACAGCATCCAAAAGTAAATATAAAATCCAGTTTTAAGAATATGATTGGGCGACATACGGGTGCCTTTAAATTATCAAAAACTTACATTCCTTTCAAATATAAATCTACGAGAATGCTTAATATTGCGATGAACCCATAATACAAGAAGCCAAAGTAGTATTTTTACTTTGAAATGTGCAAATTTCATTGATAATTTTGCGACTCCAGTTTCAATGTTGGACAATTGTAAAGAACAAATGCTGTATTGCAAGTCATTGAATCAATAAAAGATTAGAGGAAAGTAATAAGCAGACTCAATAAAAAACGGCATCTTTGAAAAATTGAAATTGGATTAACAAAATGAGCAATTTATTATAACTACCGTTATCATTTTTGTGGACAGAATTTTGAGTTATATGTATAATTTATGCCAATTTTTTGCCATGGAACGTATTTTGCAAAGCCATGGGTGGTAATCAAAATCCAAACTGTTTTCAAACCTAACTTTATGATGTGGTCGTTCATCAAAAATATTTTTGTAAAATTCTGATAATGGATTTAGAGAGATAGACTGACTAAAGTGAAATTTTACGACAATGATTATTACTAGATCATAGTTAATACATTTCGAATTACTTTCATTGAAGCATTTTTTCTGTATTAACCTTCATTTTCACAGAGGTGGTAATTTAATTATTTTAGACAACAATTTAAATGCCGTTCGATACTTGGCTGGGCAGGAGAAATATAATATAAGTGCAAAATTTTACATATTTATCTGAAAATATTTTTTCCTTGGTTAATTGCTGCCTCGACAACTACATAAAAAAATTCTACAGCAACAAAAATAATTTAATGTTGAAATCTTCGGCCACGTTCCTGGTCAGGAATATCGTTACTTTCGTCCAAGTAAATTTTCTATAAATCATAAAAGTAAACTGTTTACAAGCCCGTCATGGTTCGATAACAAAAGGGAAGTGTCCCGCAGCTCTTACCTAGGAAGCTATAAATCCCAAGCGAAATAATTTGTAAAAATTGAGATCTTTCCAAATGAGATTTCCGTGTCGCTCCAACTTATCTTGGGGTTATCTCGCATTACGAGTGTCCGCATCAACTAAGAGCGGCAATTGCCCTCGCCCAAATTGGCCATTTCTATGCCCGGCGCGCCGAAATTTTCAGCCCGAGGAGAGAGAGCGAGAGGCAGAGAGAGAGAGAGAGAGTGAGTGAGTGAGGGTGGGAGGGAGGGAGGGAGGGGGAGAGTTTCGGTGCGAGCGCGGAAGGTGTGGGGGGAATAAATTTGTCGTCGGTGGGAGGGAAACAAAATGTTCCCGGGTAACGGGGACAGCATCTTTTAAATTGGCACCACTGTTGCCTTTCCTCCTCCGCCCCAATCTTTGCTCGCCCGCACCCCTCGCCTACCCGACCCTCCCCCGGCTCCTCCTCGCCGGCCCTTCCGACGGGTGGACTATTATATTCTTCATGAACCCATTATACCTCAGGGTGTGTCCTATCCACCTTGTTCTTCTTTCTTATTGCACCCCA
>WURS02000014.1:10613412-10626860 GCA_011762765.2 Rhinocypha anisoptera | reverse complement strand
GTGCGCCTCTCCATTTGTTTGGAAGTTGAATTCACCTTCAGAATCTCATGAAAGCATGCTTTGCGGAGAACACTAAACCGTAAAATGTTTTTTGGGCGCCCACGCATCTCCTGATTTGACGATAGTTTCCTTTCGTGTGTTACGACATAATAGCATTTTTATCTTCATTATTATCGTCATCAGTACTTCAATCCGAAGATTGGATGACTTCAGCCCTGAATGCAGGGCTGCATATTGCAGGGAAATATTTAATGTGGTGGCTTTCCTTCGCCTTCCACATCGCAGTACTACGGCCGATTCCGTGAACTTCACTCTTGCTATGGCAGTTGATGCCGGGCCGATCCTCTTGATCTGCGCCATCAGTGCCTGTACTGGTGAAACTTCTGCCTTCCACCAGAGGTTGCGTGTATTGATGTTGTAGGTGTTTTTGCCGAAAGTTGGTGCAATTTCGAGACGAGAAAATTTTCGTCGTCACCGAGGATCGAACCGGCGACGTTCCGGAACCTCCAGTTCCGTAGTCCAGCACGCTGCCACTAGGCTACCTCCGCCCTATATTCATTATTGTATGGCCTAAATCCAATCTAAAATGGTATGGTAAAGATGATCAGTATCCGTTGTGACTTATAAATATTCAAAATTGACTAATCGCGTGGCGAAAGGAGGGTCAGTGGAAATATGTCTCTCCGCTGAAATTATTTTGGCCGCAACCACCTAGTTCCAGCTCGACATGTTGGTCGGAACGGCCTTGATTCCAACCTACAAGTGCCATTCTCACGTGCCTGGATGTCTCAAGGGGGGAGGCGGTGGGGAATGGGCGTCTCTGCCGAAGCGTTTTCCTCTCTCGCGGTCTCCACCTGAATTTTCGGCTCTCCATCAGAAAATCACAATTCCTTTTTTTTTCACTGGTTCCCCCTCCTTTATCTCTCAATGGTAGTCAGGTCTCGCTTTTTTCCATCGACTTGGGACGTGGCTGACGCCACCAAGATGTTCCGACGCAGCGCCCTACATTTCGTGAGACGTTGGGATATATTTTCTCTTGGGATTATCCTGTCGTCTAGTTTGGTTCGTTCACTCTTTTCTGCCGCCCGATCGTTTTGTATCATCATAAGATATTTTACTTTATTTTTTTACAAATGTATTTCTGAAGTTAATAACTTTTCGCTAATTGCGTGCGCCTTCCTTTAAATGTTAATGTGCAATTTCTTACAGTTTATATACCTCCACGCGTCAAATTCCAGGTTTCTGCAGGTGTCGAATATACGGCATTAAATGCCATGACTTCGAAATATCGGATCGATGTTTCTCTGATGGCTGGTCATAACTAAAAATACGATGGTAAATAATGTAATTTATATACATTATTGAGCTGAATTTTCCCCTTAAGGGCTTCCTTTCAAAAAATTTAATTTCTATTAATATTTACTTTAGTATTAGAGGTGTATGACATATTATTTATCGCGGTTTCTCCTGTTGGAGGGCGCTGTAAGTGCACGTATGTATTTTCGAATACAGTAATTGTCAGAAATATAATGACACAATTCACACATGTAAAACTTTACGACTGTAACTTAAAAATTACTTTCTCAAGTGTCTCAGCTTATAAAAAAATATTTACAGGAATTATAAATTCGTCGATACGTTTCCGATTCTCTCCGAATATATGTCGCCAGTCATCTCTATCCATTCGCGGTCCATTACTTCCAGATGCACATATCCATCTCCTCCCTCCCCCCCCATCCACTCCCCCCTTCATCACACGCGAAACCCTTTTAACCCCTTCCGCTCGCCCCGCGATTGGAGGGAGGAAAGGGAGTGAGGAGGAGGATGAAGAGGAGGAAGATGACGGAAGAACATCGAATGGCGATAGTGCCGAGGGTGAAAAGAGGACAGGTGGTGTGGCTATTGCACCTCCACCGTCACTCCAAGAAGGTGATGGCAACTCGGGTGAAGGTGACAGTGGAGGAGGAATGGGGGGACCATTTGACGGCTCAAGACAGTCATTCACTGGGGAAGGATACGGAATGGGCCTTGGTGGCTCAGTTGCAGCCAAAATTATGGCCAAGTATGGATTCAAGGTAAATAAGGATCAGTAATTTATTTATTGGATTTAATTTAAAATTAATTTTTCTCAAAGTGCAAGATTTTATACTTTCCACCACCTCTATGAAAGCTACAAATGAGCAAAAGAAATGCATTCACTACTGCAAAATCTGAGATGGTAAATTTTAGAGGAGTGAAGATTACTACAGAGTTAAATTAATTCACTGAGGAGGCATAATGTGTTGGAATTTCATAATTAAACTATATAGAGTTTTTTTCTTTGTATATTTCCACAAAATAAAGTTAGCCCTGAAAACAACCAGTTTTGACAATATTCATCATCATCTAGAACAGATGATGACTATCATCTCTTTATTATATATAAATCATTTGGTTTGGCTTCTGAAATTGAAAATACATTTACATCCCTACCAATAGATCAGATTCAATGGTCTCAAAATAAGAAGATTGCCAAACAAATGGGTTCAAGTTCTCATTTTTCCAACACAGAACTCATGAGGCCAGCAAAGAAATAAGGGAAACACAATCATGAAAAAATAGTTCAATGAAATTTCCTCCCAAGATCACGGTTGGTGTGCCAACATCCTTGCACATGTCCATATGTGCTTGCACCACATGCCTTGCACATGCCGTCCACACATGTACCACCACATGTCCTTGCACTTGCTTGTGGGCTATTGTGTACATGTAGATGAAATAAAATTGCATTTTTACTGAGTCACAATGGTAGAAGATTAATCTTTAACTTCTTAAGTTGTTGAGTGAGAATTTTGCACCTGAAAGTGTAACTACTATATTTGTCTGAGCTTCCCTTTTTCTGCAAAATGGTGGATACGAAAACCAGAGGCTTCTTGCATACTGAGTTATGAAGTAACTGTGACTATAATTTATATTGATAAAATAATATTACTGCCAACTGTATTCAAAGGTTTATTGCTCTTTCACAATCCCCCTCTTTACAGTATGTGACATTCATTTCTATTTCAACAAAGATTGTTTGTGGCCCACAAAATTTGTAAATGTAAGTAACATCATAAGCTTGGTTTGTAGCATCCTCCAAACTATCCTCTACATACCTATCTCTTCATACCTTTGATCCTAACTCTAACATTTGCCCTTATCTGTTTCTCATGTGCCATTATTGGCCTACCTCTAGGATTTTTCCTTCTATAGTGCATTCCAGTGCAGTTTTCATATAAACTTTCATCCATCAATGTGTGTCCTATTAATTTCTCCCTTATTCATTAAGTGTAGTGCATAAGCTTCTCTTTTCAACTGTTCTTCAGAGTACTTCTGCATTTGATCTATCCATTTAAATTTCATGTTACTTCCAATAAATTTTTCTGTGATAGTGATTTTTCCCATGATATTGTCCACTTACATATAAAAGTGTTCTTCATTTGAATGTCCTAATGAGAATTTCCTTTTTTCAGGCTAATATTATTTGCAATAAGTAATCATTTCTTCTGAAAGAATTCCTTCTTCACCTGGGAATTTCCTCTTATTAATTCTTTGTTTTTTAAATATTTGGTGATCATGCAGCCCTAAGAAGTAACAATTCACTTGTCTAATATTATTGTTTCCTGGTTTTATTTGACAATTGTTTTCCTTATGCCTTTATAAGCAGCCTTAATTTTATCTTTAAATTGTATTTCCTCATTCCCTTTTCCATGCAGGATAATGCCTTTCTTATAACTTCTTCCTTCACCACCTGTATGGCAATGATAGCTGAAATTATGCATCTGCTTACAGCCTTTTTTGTCATCTTTTAAATCCTGTTAATTGTCTTCTTTGTTTAAACACTGATGGTAACATATTCGATATTTTCAGGCACAACAATGTGGAAATTCATGTTCATAATTTATAATAACACTGTATTATTAAAAAAATTGGTTGAATAGCAGTGTTATTATTATTTAAGATTGATGGTAACCTTGATAATGAGGCATATTTGTTTTATTCCATTCTTTATCCTTCCTTCTTCCCTGCTTACACCTTTATTTTGCTTGAAATAATTCTTCAATTCTGGGGTCAATAAATTTCAAGCATTTAATGATAAATAGAGAGAAATGTCAATTAGTACGATAATAGGTTGAAAATGAAGTGTTTGAATCAATTGATCAGTACCATTTGATGTTTGAGAAATTTGGACAAAGAACCTCCAGATTTATTGAAGGTTGTGTGTGAAAGACATGTTTAATTCCAATATTTTTATTGTACCTTTTGTCTCAATACTCATTATTAATTATTATGTTATCCTTTTCATATTAGTACTTATTCTTGTAACAAGTTTTGTTATACTTTACTATAAAGAAGAAGAAACTTATCACAGAGGAACTAGAAGCAAAGAGCATTCCCCTGTTATACATGAGGGAATTACCCAGGCCTTACTCTTAAGACTGCCTCAAGACCATCATTAACAAAAATTACCAAACTAGAAATCGAATGCTACAATTTACATCTAAAATTAACTAAGGGATTAAGTAACATAGACTTTATTGAGTGGATGGGATTTTTGGAAAGAAAAGTCCACATAGTTAGCAACCATAAACATTGAAACTATCTTTCTTGCTATCCAGGAAATTCCACACCCTTGCCTCTGAATGTGAACACTCATCACCTCCCAGAGATATTACCTTTCACCACAACTAAAACTTTTAGAAACTTTGGTATCTGTCCTAACCAACCACCTATAAACAACCTTATCACCCATATTGAACATTTGATAAAATTTCTAGAACGAGATTGCAAAACTCAAGTTCAGAAAAGTTGTGAAAATATCCTCAAGGCTAATCTCTCCCAACTCCACCATAATAATAACAAATTATGACATTTCACCTTCCTTGTACACTCCCTTCAGAAACATGATTGTTTTTATTTAAAATCAAAGGCAATGATTGTGTATACCTAGACAAGAACACATACTCTCAGAAAATTCCCAACTTTTTACACGTTGGATCATACACCACAATTAATGAGAATCCACTTAACAAATTGGTCCTAGGTACAAAAACCACTGTCTAACTCATAGATAGAGCATTGAGAAACAAACTTATCACCTCCAAATGTATGGCCTTCTGAAAATGTACAAGAAAGAAGTTCTGATTCACCCAATAGTTTTGGCCATTAACTCCCCCGTTTATAATCTATTGAAATATGACAAAATGACAAAGGAATTCAATGTGAAAAATAGTTTAGCATTCATAGGCAAAATCAAGCACATTGCACTGAAAGATCTGGTCTCCTTTAACGTTGAAGCCTTTATTCTATGTATTCTCATTCCTGAAATAATTGTCTTCTTAGAAGATTGTCTTCCATTCCAAACACATCCCCAAAGAAATCATAAGAGAATACATACAACCTTTTGACAAATCTAAAGATGAATATTACTATTTTATTTTTAATTATTACATTTACAGACAGAACTTTGCAACCACTGTGGATAATTCCCTGCCCCCATTCTTAGTGAATGTTTTCATGTCAAACTTTGAGGAAAAATGCAAGGAAAATTTATTTCCCCACAACCTGATGTTCATCTGCCCTACAACCTGCATCATACAATTCCTCGAAAAACTCAATAGCCAATATCCCACCGTCAATTTCACCTATGAGACCAAGAGAAATAGTTCACTCCCCTCTTTAGACAGAAATGTAAGATGGACCAAAAATAATAAAATTTTCTTCATCATTTACAGGAAACCCTCACCCAACCCAACCATACTTCTTTTAAATACCAAGCACACAAACATGGTACTTTTCATTCCCTTGTTCACCAACTTATTAATATCCCCTTAAGCAAAAAAGAATTTCAGTCCAAACCCAAAAACATCACCATCACCAATGGATACTACCCTAATCTTATCACATTCTTAAAAATAAAGATGCAAAAAACTTTAAGATCCAAGGAGGACAGGAAATACATGTTACATACTACCTTTTTACCACTCATCAACCAAACCACTTCCCCCCCTCTTCAAAATGCATAGTTTCAACCTTGCTTTCGTCGTCACTTTTACAAACTCAAAACGCTCTTAGGAAGTCCCAAAGACCCCATTGACTCTCTAAGAAAATCAAAAATTTACGAAATAAAGTACATTTATATAATAATGCATTTACTTGTCCAAATGTGAAATAATTCACCAAAAAAAATAAGAGTACAGCCTTGTTAATTCCCTCCAGTAAAATGTCTCCAGAAGACTCTTAAATCAGAAAAACAGAAACAGATGAGATGTAAAGAGCACATGGTACGATACAGAATAAGTCATACAGAAAGTCAGCCGTAGCTCAACTCATGCACAAATTGACACAAAATGAAAATAGACAATTTTAAATTATTTTGCAGGGCACTAAACAATTTACTGGATTACTATGAAAGTATACACATTCACAGACCAGGAAATAAACTCATGAACCATCCACATTATTTTCACTAACCTTTAATGATGCCGATTCAACCTCTCACAATCCCTATTAAAATCAGACCATTTTTTAGCAATCCTAAGTCGTTGCCCACCCCTTCCACCGTGTTCCTGAAAGTTCACAGCCATCCGGCCACTTCCCTGGTCACTTACCAGTCTGTCTCTGAAATATTGGTTTCAAATTTTTCCCTAATTTTCTTCTGTTTAATTTTAATGAATTTCATTTTTTTCTCATATAGGAAGGGCAAGGTCTTGGTAAACAAGAGCAGGGTATATCAATGGCCTTGCAAGTTGAGAAGACTAGCAAGAGGGGTGGTCGTATCATCAGTGAGAAGGACATTATGCCCCCGCCAGTGATGGGGATTCCTCCTGTCCCTCTAATGGTTGGTCCACCAAGTGCAAGCATGCCTCCTCCGGCAGCCATGCCTCCACCACCTCCCGGCATCCCTCCTACCGCTGCAAGCCCTGCAGTTCAACCAACGCCCAAACCAGAGCCTACCATCACAGAAATGATGAAGAACCCCTCCAAAGTTGTGTTACTTAGGGTAATTCAGTTAAAATATTTCATTAAAACACTTTCCAGGCATATTAATTCCATTTTAACACACGAACTTGGTTCACATGACGCAACACAGTGTATGAAAAAGTGCAATTAACTCAGTATATGGATAGTTTCAAGAGTAATGGAATTCAGTAAAGGGATCCTAAAGAGGCATAGTAACTTAATGATCTAGTTAGTTGTCTGTAGACATAGAACTTCTCTACTTTTTGCTTTTACAAAAATGTATAGATTTTCATGATTGTCTGTTTTTTCTTATCATGCTAGCATTATTAGAAATTATATTGGAAAAATTTTAGCATACCCTTGATCCCTACTCCTCATTGTATGAGAGAAGACCTGAAGACCCAACAAGATTTAGTGGCCATAATGTGACATGATTTAATGGAGAACCTAGAGTAGAGCTTAAATTCTTAAAACTATTTCAAAAACATATTAGATTTTTTTTACTCTAACCATATTTTCTTTGTTTAAATTACCATGCCCATTAATTAATGGGTTGGCAAAATGAACAAATTATTCTATTGTAGTGATTCATTTTAGTATCAAAATTACCAAAGTGGATGATGTTTAACTGCAGTATAGTTTTCATATTGACCCCAGTATAGTGCAACCCCAAACCTTTATAAGAAAAACATAGATGAGATTAAAAGAAGAACCCATTTAATTTTCTCTTTTCTTTGAATTATGCAAGCAAGCACTGAATATTCATCTTTATAAGTTTTATTGTTCACATCATAACTTTGCCAAATTCCTTTGTTTACTTGGGATTCATAAGATGTCTGTTTCTCAATATGATCTGTTTTCTTTTCTCTTTCCATCATTAAATTGATAAGCAGCAAATGTTTGTAAAATGTAGACAAAAACACTGATGCAAGGGCTGTCTACTGAGATGAAAAGAAAATGCTCTTATAAAAATTAGTCCACTGAGACAACATGTATGCCACAATTTAGTCTTGTTCTGTTTTTATTTATTTCCTAAAGATACTTTTCCAGTATACTTGTACAATTTAGCATTATGACAGGAATTCTCATTTTATTTTTGAATTTAGAGGTTATATGCTGAAGGAGAGCTGATATATGTAACACACTTTTCTGGATAAGTTAGACAAAAATAATGGTCTCAACAATTTTTCCTAGATCTATTTTGAGTCTTCCTTTCAAGTCACTTTTCAAGTATGTTTGTACAACATAGCATTATAACACGAAGGCAAGGAATAAATTAATATGTATCTTTGCTTTCACACTATACTTAGTTTTTCTAATTTACATCTCTAAGTGGACTTGAAGATGATATAGTGTCGCAAAACAAGTTGTAAATAAAAACCAAGCATAAAGCAAAAAAAAATAAAATAAAGGTGCATATTCATTTATTCCTTCCCAACATGAAACTTTTCCACAATGTAAGGGTCTCTTCATTCAGCAAGAAAGGAAGACCCAAAATCTTTAGAACATGTCAATGATATAATCTCATGAATTTCAGGTTAGTGAGTTATATGTACTCTCATTGTCTGTTATTATTTTTTCATTATGTACTCTGTTTTATAGAACATGGTTGGCCCAGGGGAGGTTGATGAGGACTTGGAGCCGGAGGTCAAAGAGGAGTGCAACACCAAGTACGGGGATGTCATCCGTGTTCTTATATATGAAATGCCAAACGTACCACATGATGAAGCCGTGCGTATTTTCGTGGAATTCAAGAGAATAGAATCAGCAATAAAGGGTAAGTTCATATATTATGTATAGCCAGATAAAGGTGACTGCCCTCTTTGTTTTCATTTTATGGCTCTACTGTTTAAGTCATCTGATTTTGTACTGTCATAGTATGACAGTACAAAATCAGATGATTAGTTGTAAATATTGGTGTGTTTCTTTGGTTTCAAAATGTTTCTTCGCTTGAGAAACTTGGTTGTAAACACTTAAAAATACTACCAAATCTCCAAAATTAAAATGTAATGATTGGCCCTTATTGCCGCTGGTTTACGAGTGACGCTCAGGGCTTCACTCACAATTTATTGGTGGTACACCAAAAACAAATGAATGCATAAATGCTTCCAAACAACAGACATACAGGGAGCTGCATATACTACACTCCTCCCCAAGCAATTATTTTCAGTGTACAGAAAACAAATGCCAAACATGAAGAGCAGTAAAGGCAAGTTATAGTGATACATAAAGACACAATTTTCTCAAAGGTTATTTTCACAAGTTTCTATTAAATGATAACGTTCTTCCACACACTCTCCACAAAAAAAAACTTCTTCCCCAGGTCCATCTCTTCCCTCATAAATTTAACCTCACTCTCTTTTTCCTCTCTCTCAGTGGGTATCTTCTCTGCCACAACTGTTCTGACCTCCCACCCTGGTTCTGGCAGCCAATCAGATTGACCCATGTCACTTGCATGTTCGTCTACCATTGGTACAGACTTAATGGGTATATCCCAAAAGCCAGGCCTCTCAGAGTCTTCATTGTCACTATCTCCATGGGTTTCTACCCACTGATGACCCTCTTCCCTTGTTCCTCCAAGCCTCCGTTGATCCACATACCTGTGAATGACAAGGCCACTTTCAATTAAAACATGGTAATTTCGAGAACCTAACACCTCCGAAACTGTAACCTTGACCCACTTTCCTCTCCCCTGAGGGTAAACCTTCGCCATCACATTGCCCCCTTTATAAAACTTCTCAATGATGTTCTCTTTTCATGTCACTCTTGAGCTCTCTGAGAGAGACTCACCACATCCCTTGTAGATGGTTTAACCATTGATAACCTTGAATGGGGTAGTCTGCCAAACATTAACATACTGGGTGCCTCCCCAGTAGTAGAATGTGGAGTTATCCGGTAATCAAAAAGGAAATGAGACGAGACAATATGCAAGGGAACCCCTGAGTTTATTAATGTTTTCATTTTATTCTTGAACACTTTCACCAGGTTCTCAGCTACACCATTGGTTGTAGGATGGTATGGAGGAGAAAAATTGTGCTTAATGCCATTTGTGTCATAAAACAATTTGAATTCACTGCTGATAAATGGGGAACCATTATCAGTAACCAGTTGTTCAGGAAGACCAAAGGTGGCAAACAAGACCCTCAAATGTGAATCAATTTCCTCTGTTGAGCTATTACTGATCATTTTAACTTCTGGCCACTTGGTGTGACTATCATTTACCACAAGAAATAAAGTATTTAGGAAAGGTGCAGCCAAGTCTATGTGAAGCCTTTGCCATGGTCTTTCTGGCCAATCCCAACTCTTTACTGGTGCCCTATTAGGGGCAGGCTTATTCATCAAACAAAATTCACATCACTTAACCGGATTCCCTAAATCCTCATCTAATTTGGGCCACCACACATATGATCCTGCAAGGGATTTTAACTTAACTATACCTAAGTGTCTTGAATGTAACTCTTTCAGAATCTTAGGCTGCCATTCCTCTGGGACTATTACTCTTTAACCCCACATTAAGCATCCCTGTTCAATCGTCAGCTGGTGTCTTTTCTCACTACATATGTTCTATGGTATATGTTCTCTTTCTCAATGAATAAAAGAAAATGCACTTTTCCACAAAAATATTTACTGGCATGCATTAAATATTTTTGTGGAAAAGTGCATTTTCTTTTATTCATTATAGATTCCTTCCACTATGTCCAGCCTACAACTGTTAATCTTCTCTTTCTCAGTGAGTTAACTCTTAGTAAACTTATGAGATATATTGTGATTTTTTATTTACATAGTGATCATCACAACAATCTCACAATAAATGCCTTATTTAACTTTCCAAAACACAAAAAATCACTTATTTCTAATAGTGGCATTCTTCCTGTGATCTCAAGATATATCATTTAATGAAAACAGGGCAAGTTCTGGGAGAATTAGTCCTAGATGGTATTGCACTGTTTGAAGTCACATCATCATACTCTCCCCTTGGCAGTTTTATGACCAGCTATTATTTTGTTGTATATTTCTTAATGTTGGTTGGTTGTGATGTTTATAGGCACGTCAACATCTTGGCTATCAGTGCCTATTTCTTAATGTTACCAACTTTGATCATATGACCTTATGACCTTTTTCTTTTTTACAGCTGTTGTTGACCTGAATGGACGATACTTTGGTGGCCGACAGGTTAAAGCAGGATTTTATTTATGGGAAAAATTGAATAATTTGGAGCTAGCTGATTGATGTATTAAAACATTTTTGTAAATAAATTATTTCAAATTTTATTTATTGAGAATTAATTTCATTTCATGCCCCCATAGTACAGACACATAATTGACTGGTAAATAGAAGAAAATAAACTAATTAACTTTTTTTCATATTAAAGAGACAACCTCCCAAAGTCAAACCCCTTCATCCTTGTCATGTGAGGTGGGCAACAGGCAGAAGGGTTGGACTACCTGGAGGAGTGAATTATAGAGGGAACTGAATGCCCCAGGACAACTACAGCACTGTAAAGTCTATACAGGGAACCCATGAGATTAGGGGGCTCAGGTGAAGCAACAAGCAGGTAAAGGATTAAAATATGCATCACTTTCAACAACAGTCTCAGAAAGGACATTTACAAATGGAAACAACATGACAGAAAGAAGGACAAGAGTACGGACAATAAACATAGTGACATGGATAAAGTGGTGGCATATTTGGGGGAGTGAAAAAAGTGTTTTGTCACAATATCTGTTGAATGTAATAATGGAGAAGTTAATCACTGATAGCCAAGGTCTCAGAAACGTAAATAACTCATTGTAATATAATCTGCCATTGAAGTCATGGTTTGGGAAGAAATGAAGAGCTATTTGAAAGAGAACTGGCAACATAGACTGAATCACTGGGAGAATGTGGGCTAGAAAATTTAAGATGTTACAGGTAGACAGGAAAATAGGGTTAAATCAGTAAGCAAAGCCACGAGGAATAGGACTTGAAATTTGACTGAACACTTTATTTACATGAAGATTAACTGAATAAATTAATTACATAGGATGTAAAGTTATGTCTTGGGCAGGATGAAAGATGAAATAGAACAAAGGATGGGAAAGAGTGGACATTTTTACATATCAAATGGTGATGCAATGTTGCATAGGGTATGAAGATAATAACATATAAAACATAGTAACAGTAACATATGGCAAAGAAAGATAATTTGTATGTGTTTTAAGTTTGTATAATAACCTTACGCGGGCGACAATAAATGGCACCGCAGGCCGCCAGTTGGTCCTGCTCCCTGCTCTAGGGAGACAGTCACCTATGAAATCACAGTGTCACTCTTTGTGAATTTTGAATGAACTATTTAGCTACAACAGCTTAGGACGGACGCTTTCTTAACCCTTTTTTTTTATTCTGATAAAATTTCAACTTGCTCAACTCGTATAAAGTGGGCTATCGCAATACCTATATGCTTGAATGTGTTTCTCATATAAGGAAGTCGTGCCACCAAGATGGTCCCTCAACTGTATGACTACCATTCCTAAGGTCGTATGACTGCACTCCACCCTCTCCGATCTATTCCTCTTTTGACGATGATTCTTTCACTGTATTTCGATTCCCATCCGATTAAATGGTTCGTGACTAAAAATAAGTATATACTCTACGCCGCTGGTAAGTTGGGAACCAAAGGCCCCAATCTCCTGGGAAGTAAATGCATTTCATTGAAACAGTATTGTCCCAGTTAATTGCTAGGTCAACTTTTCACGAATCAACATGGACCTGTGGATTACTCATTAAAATGGGCAGTTAGGTTCAAATATTTGGCAAAGTATCAGTTTTCGTTGTAACTTTTATGTGTTTAATGAAGGATCTGAGATTTTCCCGGGTTGTGATATTGGTGAAGTCTTCTCAGGATATCCACCAGGATTCTATTGCTACCAATAGCAGAATACCTAACTTGGTTGATTTATTTTTAAATTCTTAAGAGTGGCTCTGATTAAGTTGTTTATAATTTTCCAGGTTTTGGCTTTCCCTGATAAGGTACATTTTCATGCCCAAAGTTGTTTGGTGCTGAAATTTTCTGCAGATCATATCCTATTAATGTATACATCTGCAATTCCTTTCACGTTCAACGTGTAGATAGACCAATATCACAATTATTCTGAATTATATATATATATAAATATATATATTATGAACATATATATGGAATTTCCTGAATTTACAATGAGAACTTGAACCTCTCTTTGTTGAAAACTTCAAATTGCCTTGCGTTGTCTTCTAAAACAAATTTCGTTACCCAAACCACATATTATGCCAATCCTTCCCCCTCCCCTAATCACCCACTAACCCCCACCATACCAACCTCCTTCCCGAACCCACCCTAAAACCTGCCTTCCACCCTACTCCTCCCTCCCAACATAGCAAATCCACCTTAACCCATCCCTCTCACCATACCCTTCCCCTCCCCACCTGTCCCTCCCACCCTACCTCAT
>WURS02000014.1:10583112-10613312 GCA_011762765.2 Rhinocypha anisoptera | reverse complement strand
CCCTCCCTTTTTAGAAAATGACTCTTTTTAGGTCACCGGATAAAAATAGTCAGAAAAGCGATGGGGTTTATCCCAGCGCCTCCGATTACGATGAAGGACAGAAGCGAAGGCGTAATGTTTAAACACCCGAAGGATCCTCGTACGATTGCTGAACGTGGTTTCCAGGGTCAGCAAACAACAAGTAAAGGAAATTCTGCCAAAATACCTGATGAACACTGCCAACATCCTCTTCCGACGCAAGGAAAGGGTACTCGATGGGTGAACGATAAATATTGGAATGAAAACGCTGAGGAAGCAGCAGTCAACCTTGATGACGGCGACATGCTGATGATTGACGACGGAGAACCCGAGGCAGAAGGGGGAAGAATGGCAGGAGGCAGAACGATGAAAGAAGAAATAAAAGGAGAAACCGGACGATGGAGCGCAAAGTGGAATCTTCCTGAGGGTGGAAGAAACAAACAAAAGAAGGCGGCACTCTGAAATTAGTAACAAATGCAACCGACTAATTTCTTTAGCGGAAGAAGAACGAAATGCCGCACAAAAAAAAGACGGTGGACTCTGGAGAGAAAATCGCTTCGAAAAAAAGGCCGCGCTCCACCAACCCTGATATACGAAGTGAAGAGTGATGGTATTTTAAATAACTATCATATTTCCACAAAAGATCTTTTGTGGAAATATAATAGTTATTAAAAAACCATCACTCCATCATGGAATTTCACCGAGTGACGGCCTCCACAGTGAACTTTGTACGAAGTGAATAACCTGAAAGCCCTGGTTATCCTCCTGATGAAGGCCAAGGCAACGGGCAACGACTTCACAGTGGAAGTAAAACGTAATTTTATGTCTTCAACTAGGGAACTCAAATGACTATAACTCTTTTATGGAATTACTAAAAGCGGAAGGGGCTCAAATAAGTACATGGAATCCAGATAAATAGAAGGCCTTCCATTTCTCAATGCCTGCACCAGAACCTGGATTTGACACGGAATATTTAAAAAACTCCTTCATAGATTTGGACATCGACTGCATAGGAGCAAGGGATGTCAAAAGCCGTAAAACAAAAAAACTAACGCCATTCTATATAATAAAGGTTAGGCAGACGGAAGCTTGGCCTATCAAAAATATAGCCACATTGAAGAAAGTAGGCGAAATCCGGATTAATATGAGCCCTTACCAGGATGGTCGACCAAGGATGTACTACCGCTGCAATAGATTCGGACATTCCTCAAGATACTGCACCGCTGCCACCAGGTGCTGGTCCTGCGCAGGGCCACACGAAGACACACACAAAACACACATCCAAAAACGTCCACAAACAGGGAAGTCAAAATGCTGCAATTGTGGAGGTGACCACCCACCATTCTTTAAATGCTGCCCGGTATACCAAAAGCAGTTGCAGGGGCTGAAACGAAAGAAGGACAATACGCAGAAGGAGCAACCAGTGCAGAAAAACATCTCCAAAGAAGCAATAGCCGCATCAGTAACAGGTCCCAATGAACGGCCAAATCCATAGAAAAACGGTCCCCCCCATTTAATAAAAATACATATACATCTACATAATACCCCGCAAGCCGCCACAAGGGCGTTTGGCAGGGGGTGAGCCACCACCGTACATTCACATGCACTCTCAATGCACATGATACAATTCATTCATCACGCACAAAAAGAAGAGAATGTCATGCAAAACCTAATACGAGAACTACAAAACATGCTGAACAACGTCAGACCGCTCACAACAAGCATGCATAACAACTAAAAAATATCCTTACAAAGTGCAAGGTAAAGACGAGGAACTACATTATAAATACAAGCAAGAAATATACATGTATACACTAACTATCCTGATTACTAACTCCGGACATGTGACTACATTTATTGTGATCTCTAATTGCGCGAGGAAAAAATGACATTTTATATCTATCTGTTCGGCATCCCAACTCTCTGATTTTATGTACGTGATCTAATCTACCATAGTATGTCGGTGCCTATAACATATTTCTGATCTCATCGTTGAAATGATTCTCCTGAAATCTGCCTAACCTGTACCTCAACCTACCTAACTTTTCCAATTAGCTTGTAACATGCTGCGTCGGTCATAACAACCGTTCACAAATCTAGCTGCCCTACGCTGCACTCGATCCAATTCCAACACTAATCCTGTCTCATAAGGGTCCCATACACTCCAGGCATACTCAAGATCTTTACTTTATTAAAAAAATATAAAAAACCATGCCTGGCTAAGCCACCTATCGCTGTGAGAAACTAGGATTTGAAATGTTTTTCTTGTTTGATATTCTCTGCTTTATGTGCATAATTTGCTTGGCGTCAGTACTCATCCCTGTCAGTAGATCTTTATCTCAGGATTAGTTGAATGGGAATCCCCTCTGTTGTTTCCTATGCATGAAAATCTTGCATTACGGTAATTTCAATACCTTCATGTCTGTAGTTCTTTGTTTTTAAATTACTATTCGATGGAATTTATTCCATATTTCTTCTGAAAAATCTTCAGATGGCTCTCGTGTCTCAAGAAGCATCCGCATTGTACTCCTTCATCTTGTCTTTGTTTTTTCTGTTAACTTCATTCGTCGTCCACACTTAATAGAACTTCTTCGTTTAACGAAATGCGTAGTTTCAGGGGTGATGTGGTGGAACTCGAACATATTAATGATAAGGAGATAACAATTTCCACTATTAAAATATACTTTATTTTGAACAGTGGAAAATTGCCATCTCCTTATCATCAATAATTTCTTCGTTGAACAATCGAACCTTTCATCACCTACATTAATCTCTGGTAACATCACATTTCTATCTCCTACAATCTTATGTACAAAGTGATTGGCACCGTTCATGCCTCGCATCCTAAGAAACCTATTAAAATGGCCTGTCTTGATGTGATTAGAATTTCAATGTCATTGATTTTTTATGCTAGTGAGTTTTCTTCTTTTAAAAGCACTCTTAGCTTGTACCATCCTGCTCTTTCTTTACTCACGATGATCTTTCTTCCGTTTACATCGAACCTTGTGTAAGCTTACTTTAATAGCCTTATATTGGCACTGCCTACTGCCCTTTTTTGGAGCATTATCTATGTTTTGTTTTTACGCTGCAATTGTACATTTATATCAATTTCTCTAAGCTAGCCAATGTCCGCGTCAGACCCACTTCCTTTTCAACTATTGCAGTAATAACGCCAGCAAAGAAAAGCTAGCTGTTTTTTCTGTGACGTACGTTATGTGGTGTGAGATTGAATTTTACAGCTGTGTGTAGGAAGTGAGGTAGCTAACCTGACAAGTGGTTTGTTGATCTCCATTTTCATTGGTAAGTCATTATGTCTTTTCAGTTGTTTGGTTTTTATGTAGGACGCTCACTTATCAAGTTATACGACTGTCCTGCCAAAGTAGGTTACTGCCCCTTCCTATGCACCCTTTTGAATGCTTGAGCCCACGGTGGCAAAGGAAATTTTGAAATTTATCATAAAATTTTCTGTAAGACGTTTTAACATGTAAAATAGTGTCAAAGCAGCTGTTGAATTCCACTTTATCTTGATCCAAATATATTTTAATAATATAAGAAGAAGCGAAAGTATTCTTTCACAACTACTTAGGATTTATTTAATGCATTAGCTGTTCTAGATCCCCTAACACCAGCACTTGTGACGCGTTGTAAATAATAAAAATTTGATGGAATATTTGTGGTATTCTCTTAATAATTATGCTATGGTATTAATTAAGACTGTAGATGGTTATAAACTCGTCCACTCCTTGTCCTGGAGGCATTTTGCAAAAGGGCTGATAAAAAGACGTCCCTTCTCCTTAGTTGGCGCGCGCGAAATCTGTGCGGAATAATGCGGTAGGTTAGTGGAAATATACACACATTTATTCATACATTTCCATTGCGGAACAATGGGAGACAAAGGCTACTTAAACGAGGGAATGAATGAACAAGTAGATCTGAGGATTGTTCAGACGATTTACCTTGTCGAGGTCCTCGTTGTATAAATGGAACGGGGAGATCTTTTCTCCGGCACCACTTGATAGTAACCCGCACCCGGGTGTATATCAGTGGGCGGAAAGTTGAAATTAATGCGACGAGCTCATTAGTCGGAGGATGTGTGAAAGGAATCGAAGAATATTTCTTTGAATTTCATTGGACCGTGATCGATTCTTCCTTATCCAGGGTTTGTAAGTAAAACCACAAGTCTCAGGTCTGATTTCTGTAAGTTAACGGAAGCATATAAGTACTAATTCCAGAATATTTTTGTTTCTCAATGGACATAGAGCTTTGTAAATGTAAGAGCGATGTTTTGAAGTCAATTGAAATTCTAAGGTCCAATTTCAGCACAAGGATAAGAAACTATGTTTTTATTAAAGAATGAGGTCTAATATATTCGAGAGTACTTTGACTTGAGCCGAAACTCATATTGGAGGTGAGGGTATGATTATTCAATACCGTCTCAGATGTACATATTTCTACTGTTTAATAGACGTGGACTTGATTAATCTGTTTGTAGGTGCAAAGCAGGTGCATTAAATTTAGTGGTTCTGACAGAAACTGTTAGTGCAAATAACTTTAAGGAAAGATGAGCTGATGGGAGGGTTTGCATGAAAAAATAAAAAGTAGGGGGTATTTGACGCACAATTCTAAAAAGAGACAGTTACAGTAAACTTCCATATCTTCTAAGGCTCCATGTTGGCATCTGTCTTGATATCGTAGATAAAAGGAATAGGAGTAAATTTGATATTTTATGAATCCAAAAAAAATTGGATTTAATACCATTCCAGATCTTGCAAAATATAAAAATATTTTTTTAGATATCTTATATTACTCTGGAAAGATTTTATTAACGTTTTAATGTGAATCGGACTTTGTTTTTTGTTTTAGGATTGTCATTAGGAAGTTAAATTTCTCATGCTTCTGTATTTTCAGTCATTATAATCACTTATTGAATCTCAATTTGCAGAAACCCTTGCCTTATACTGAATCAACATGCGATATAACTGTGTCAGAACATATTTTACCTTCAAACGTATTTAACTTACAACCACCACATCATACAACATACCATAAGCCATATTACTTAGCTCTATTGACGGGAAGTATATAATAACCATATTTTTTTGTAAGAATAGGCCCCTTTCAAGTAATGTGAATTAATTGGTCTGAATTTGTGAAAGCTGAATAGTGTCAAGTTTTCCATTTGTGGATCTCAATAAATAAAGTATATTCTCCACACTCCTTTCACTCTTTTCTCCTGTGTGTCGCCATAGCCACACCCATGTTATTTCAAGTAACTCATCAAAAAACTTCTAGATGCCACAAATGTTACTCCCCTTAATTAGGTTTATTTTAAGAAGGTTATTTTACCTTCTCCTTATTTTGAGTGCCTGTTCGGGTTTATCCTCCGATCAACGGATAAGGAAGATAAGAATGTTCGAGAAAAGTATTATTATGAGGCTCAAGATGAGTTTGTCCCCCAATGCTTCCAAAATATTTTCCATTGGTGGGTTTTCTTAGTGTTGCTCCATTTCGCTTCGCATTTCGCTTCGGTTTCTGACTCATTGGTATTGTTGTTCCTCTTGCTGAACACTTGTGACGTTGGATGACGTGGTTCTGGATTCCTCTTGATAAGATATTCACAATTGTCTCATGACTAAATTGAGTATTTGTATGTGTAAATGCTTTATACTGAATCCTTATTGTCCGATGATAAGAAGTGTTTATTGACTTTATAGACTTAAGGCTATTGTCCTAAGGAAAAACAAGAAAAACCATAAGTGAAGAAATTGTTTGACTTTTTTACGTTAGGATCTTAGGAAGAAAGGGAAGGATCACCGCTCTCATCAACTCTTTCTTTTTCGAAAAGGCCTCTTTCGCTAATGCAATTCTTCGTCTAATACCCTGGCCATTACGTCCATTTTTCTATATGATACTACCAAAATACATGAACTTTTCTACCAGTTCCAATTTATACCCTTCTAACATGATACTTAGACTCGCCTTCTTATTTCTCGAGATCTCATTCCCTTAGTAAATTCCCAAACCTCACACTGGTCCTGTAAGGCGCTCAACAGGTCTGCAGTCCTTTGGCTGATTTACTAACTAGGGCTTGGTCATCGGCGAAACTAACTGATTTAACGAGTTCCCCACCTACTTATACTCCTGACTTCACCGTTTCCCATGCCCCTTTTACCATTTCCTCCGAGAACAATGGCGTATGAGACAAAAAATAATGGATCATGTTGGAGTCAGTAACTAGTAAGGTATGTTGGGAGGTGGCAGGATTTTTTTGTAGAGCTAAAGAAAATCAATCTTTGAATTGATAACCTCTGTTGATGATAATGAGATATATGGACATTTAACATCTCCTCGGTTAGAAGAAAGATCGAATTGGGTAAACACCAGACCCATCCCCGATATGGGGTTAGAACCCTCGACCTTTGGGTTAGCTGGCCAGTGTACTACCCAGCAAGATAATCCGGCCGAATCAAAAATTGATCGAAGATAAATGGAATATTTCTTCCTCTTATTTTCTGTATCAGTTGTTCTGAGTACATTAAATCATTTTCTTTTAGCTTGTACACGATTTTTTGGGATATATTAAACTTGTTTTTGCGGTTTGCATCGCTCTCTCTTTCTTTGTTCTCTTAAATGTATTTTGCTTGGTTATTTGGTCTCTGTAAATCTTACTCGTCGAAATCTATCTCAATGGAAGGTCTATGTTTAAACTCCATAACGTCACGATACTGGTTTCGAATCTCCAGCACATGAGATCTCGAACTAATCGTTGTGGTTACTCATTCATCCAGTATCGCAGCCGTGACTCAGGCTTTTTGTTCCCAACGTAGAGAAACGCAAGGAATACCTTACGCTGAGTTTAACGTCACATGCCTCCAAAATACTAACGAGAATACTCAACCGGAGGATGGAGGGAAAATTGAAGAAAACCTATCGGAGAACCACTTCGGATTTAGAAAGAATAGAGGAACCAATGGGACCGTTTTCACGCTAAGAATATTGGTAGAAAAAATTAAACGCGTAAAAAACCATTATACGTAGTATCCGTGAACTTAGAAAGGGTATTTGATAACTTGGAATGGAATAAGATGTTCAAGTTGATGGAGAAATTAGAAATTAAAATGATTACAAAGGCAGAAGAATAATACTCTACCAAAATCTAGGTACCACAATGCAAATGAAAATGGAAGAAAAATAGAACCTAAAATAAATAAAGGAGTTAGACTTTCACGGTGTAAACTTTCACCACGGCTGTTCAACATATATCTGGAAGAGGCAATAAATGAAATAGAAGAAAAGGACATCAGAGGAATCAAAGTAAATGGAGAAGAAATTAATGCAACTTTATTGTAATGCTATGTTGTGTAGACGACAGAGCAGTCATAGAAGAGAAATGTGAAGACCTACAGACTACGTTGAACAAAGTGTAACAAGTACTGAATGAGTACAACATGAGAATAATTAGAAGGAAGACTAAAATACTAGTATGCCAGAGAGTATGCTGAGTGCAAACTTCGACCTACAAGGAGAAAAATTAGAGCAAGTGAAATCCTTCATCTACCTGTGAAAGAAGATGATATGGGATGGAAGAAGTTCTACGGATCAAGGTCTACATAGATTAGGTCAGGCTAAGAAGTGATTGATGCCGAAGAGGCAACTACCAAACTCAAGAAGCATCACTCCAAACAAGGAAGCTGTATGTGAAAACCTTCGTATGGAGGATGGCACTCTATGGGTCAAAAACATGGATCATTGGAAAAGCAGACCAGAAAAGAATAGAAGCCTTCGAAACATGGTGCTGGAGGTGGATGTTGGAGATCTAGTGAATGAACGGAGTTAGAAACAAAGAAGTGTAGAGAAAAGCGGAGGAAGATGAGTCAATTTGGAGTACGACCAGAAAAAGAAGAACAAGGTGGATAGAATACAGCCTGAGGCATAATGAGTTCTTGAAGAATAAAATACAAGGAAAAATAAAAAAGAAGGCCGAGGGACAAATACGTATAAGGAGAAATTATAAGTGAAGTTAGAAAGAAGGGGTAAGAGGTGCCAAGGGGTAAGAGAGCTATCACTAGATAGGAAAGGAGGCCAACCAATCGGATGGAAGTACTAATGAAGAAGGAATAATTTATCATATGTGTACGTTTCATAGGTATATTTGACAAATGTTTTAAGTTAATGTTATTAGAAATTTTCAACTTCTTCTTTAGTAATCTTAAAACAATAACAGAAAAGTTTCCATTCCCGATAGGTGTGACCAGTATTTAATCAGTATTCAACTATTAATAATTACGTCTTAGGTCGGTTTGGTGGGTAAGGGTTAATTATAATTTTCAATTAAACTATTTATCAAGTAATTAAACCATGTAAAACATATTCCCAACCTTTAATTCACTAATTAATGAAATACATCCGACGGAATGTGAATTATAACTGGTTATATTGTGAAAAATGAAGATTTTACCTCGTGGCTGAAATACGTTAGAAGATTTAAATTACGATTTTTTTTGTAACTACATACCTCATAAAACTCCCAAAACTGCTGTTTTTGACCCTTTAGACCATTCATAGAGCTAAAAAGTTTATTTTATCTATGCAATAATATTATTGAAAACAGGAAATTCAGTATTTGAGTTTACTTCGTGAAACCTTAATTAATATTTTAGATAATAGTATTGTATATTGGCATAAGACGGGTTCATAAAACTATGTCAAAACTAAATTTATCCAAATATATTGGTGTCTTTTTCATGCCACACCTGTAGAATTAGTGTATTTACTTGGATCTTTTTCCATAATGGTGATAATATTGGAATTAGAAACAACTTTAAAATATTTAAAAGGGTATATTTTAACTCCCATTATCCTATTTTTGTTTAATTTTAATTTTTAAAGCATTTGGGTTGATAATCTTCCCTTTGTATTGTGTAATTATTTTAAGTTTTCTCTTAATAGTAAGAAGTCTATGCTAAATTTCAATTTTGGTATTACTGTATTTGGTGTTACTGTATTAATCATCCTGAATGAAATTAAGGAAATCATATCGGTGTTAAACCCTTCGGCTTAAAACGATATTTGGTAGTAACTTTTAAATACTTTTGATAAAATACATCGTAGCTACATAGACAAGCGTCATTCAGAGTTCGAAGGATTGTTTATTAAAAGTATTAATTGTGTAAAGTTCAAATTAAATAAGAAATTAATTTGAACTTTTCCATTCTATTCATTCTTTAATCACTTGCTAATTCGGCCGCTAGTTCCACTGTAAAGTACCCATTAAAAAGGCAAATCGAACTCTTGTTCTAAGATTTCTTCAGTAAAAATTTGGATTGCTGAAGTTTCTGAAATATGCAGACAATTTTTAGAGAATTCCAAATGTATTTGAAGATAGGCTAAACACAAGACAGAATTTTTAAGAAAAAAATATTTCATTAATTTCTATATGGAAGTTATATAAATTTCAATTTCAATTTTTATTCACTCATTATTACCTTCGTTTATCTAGTTTTTCTTCGGATAACATGTCATTCCATTAGATTTTGGATGGACTTTTTGGCATAATATTTCTGAGGCTTGTGAGAAGACCGAAAATGCAAGCGGGAACGACATTTCCTCTTCTTACCTGTGCTGAATTTCATTATAGTATTAGAACTCAGTTGTCCTAATGTTTTCTTTACAAATTGGTAGTCTATGGGTCAATGGGGAAAATATTTCCTATATTCTTTAAAAATATTTTCAGAGAGAAATATCTATCAAACCACTAATTGCGACGAAATAATGTCAGAGTGAATGAATTTACTCCATTTTGATTTCACGTTCAGAAACGTTTAACTTTATTAATTAGAATAGTGAAGTTCCTTGTTTTCAATTAATAGCCAAATAATTTATCTGAATACAGTAGGCGCTTCCTTGGGCATAATTATAAGGTAAACCGTTTCTAAGTAGTTATAATTAATAGAGGATAACAACCTAAATGGGGATGTGGAGTAGGAATACTCAACCGTGAGCTGAAAATAATCTATAAGAATAGAATCCTGTTGAAGTGAGACGCTCTCTTTTTTGAATTCGAACTCACTCCTGATAGGGGGAACTTTTCTCTCTTAAAAGAAGTCTCAAATATTCCAGACAAATCAATCTTCCAGAGCGAAGCTCAAGGAGACAAGCGGTCCGGGAGGCCGAAGCTGTGTTTCGGTAGGCTCAAGGATAAAGGAGAAATTCGTATTCAGGAAAAGATACCCATTTGGTTGGAAGGGAATAGTAGAAGAAGAATGAAGAAAAAGTAAGGAAGAAAAGCAAAAAAATTGTCTGCGGGGAGTCCAGGAACTGGTTTCTCAGAACAAGAAGCAGCCGGGGCTGAAAGAAATGTTCCCCGGCGCAAAGGGTTCAATCAATTCTCCGCTAGATGGGAGGAGCATCCTCCGAAGCCGTCTTTAACCACGAGTCGCCCTCGCAATCGTTTACGGTTATCTAGAAAACCTTCCTTCACTAACCAAGGACCGAGAGGAATCTTTCATCTCCATCATCTTGCCTCTGTCCGGTTTTGCATACACATTCATTGGCAGCTTATGGTATTGAAGTTAGCGGATCATGTGAAATGAGTATGGATAGAAGCCCTCCTTTTATAGGTGTTTCCGGGAAAATGTTTTTTAACATTTTCCCAATAAAGTACTTTTTACCAAATATATGTACCTCACGCGAGTTGGAGGTATACACTGGGGGAATATTATTTCAATGTAAGTGGAGGCAGTGTTGAACCTATAATAGAGTGGAAGAGAGAAAGAGAGAGAGGAGAAAGAATGGGGGAAAGGTTGAGTGACCTAACAACACATGCCCACGAAGAGAACGAACGCAGGTTGCTGCCCACACGGAGTGGCGTTCGTCGTCAGCATCCACGTTCGCCCCAGGAGTAAAGGAGGGATGAGAAAGAGGAGAGGGAGGAATGGGCGGTTTAGAGATTAGGGGAATGAGGAGGAGGTGGACGAGAGGCCGCAGGGGTTGAGGAGGAGTTGGGTCGTTGGTGAGTCTTCGGCAGCGAAGGCCGGTCAGCGGGCGGCGAGTACTGTCTCCCTCTCTACCTCCATTTCTCTCTCTCCGCTCCTCTCAGTCTGCTTTTCAGGACCTCTAGCTCCGTCTTCTCTTCTTTCTCTTCCTTTCCATACCTCTCCCCACCCCCTTCGCTCTTTTCGCTCCCGCTGTGAGACGAACCCCAGCGAGCCTTACCCATTCCGAAGAATCCACGCCCTGTTGCCGGTTCTCCCACCTCTTTCCTTCTATCTCTCTCCTTTAAGAACCATCGGAGCTTCTGCGGTCGAACTTGGTAGAGTGGAGAGTAAGGGAGGGTGATGCTGCTGCATCACCTGCGCTCGATCCCGCTATTGAAGATTGAAAGAATCCCCATGCTTGCACGCACTCGTTTGAATAGTCAACTGTTCGTGAGCCGTGTTCTTTGGTATTTTTCCCTCAATCAATTCAAGACACGCGTTGAAGTCTCTCGAACTTGCGTTGATGTCTCTCTATATTTTTTTGCGATTTCCACTGCAGTGGTTTTCGAATTGGTCTTCGAGGCTTCGTATAAAGGAAGTAACGAGTTCAGGTGAAGAATAATAATTTAAAAAAAGGAAAGTGACATGCAAAAACGAATATCACTAAATTTTTATATGATTAAAAAACTGGTACGACTTCACTGGATTGGTAGGTGGAAATAGCTGTTATTTGATTTATTTTCGTTTTCATTATTTGCTTCCGTGTTCTATCATTAATCCCATTAATTAACCATAGCGTCCTAGTTCTTTCTTTATTTTCATAATTCTTCAAATCATACTCTTGATTACTTTATTTGAAAATGACATTCTCAAAGTACTGATGAACTTTCTATATGGTCAATGGTAGCGGAAATGAAAAAATTAGTAGCACCTGAGGAAGCGAAACAATTATTTGATTGAATATCTGTAAACATATGGTAGGCTGAACACAATGAAGCGTTTCCACATGCTATACGGAAGATTTTGTTTGCCTCCTAGGCCCGTCCACGTTTGTTGTCAGTACGTAGCTCTTTCGACGAAAAATTCCGCTGCTGAAGAACACAACAGGTGGAGGGAAAGAGAAGAGGGAAAGGAAGAGCTGTGGACGCTCTCTCTCTCTTTCTCTCTTCCTTAACTCCTTGAGAAGAGGCAACGCGGGGGCAAGGCGCCTCGGGTGAAGGAGAAGCGGATTGGCTGAGAGGACTGTGGAGGAGAAGGCTCAGCCCCCGTCACCCTCCACCGTCGCCGGCGCTCCTGCGAAGCAGCGAGGTGGCCGTGAGTTTTCGAGTGCCCGGGTCGCGCGGAGGACACGAACGGACTGGTTGGCGTCGATGCGGGAATAAGCGAGTGCGAAGCGCGGAAGTGCGGTGCTAGTGGGATTGGGTGCTAGTGTCTGCGGCACCTGAGTGAAATTAACATCTCCAACTATGCATCGCGGCCGTTCTCTGCGCCTGGGATCGGACAGGGAGACGAAGGAAAGGGCCGCGATTGGCCTTGTGCTGTGAGTGAAGTGCTCTCGCGAGGCGAGGTATTTTTCAGCGTCGCGAGATTTTTAAAAAAAGAGTGCGTTGCTCCCGCATTGACGGAAGACACGACCGAACTGTGAAGTGCGTGACACGGTGTTTTTTTTCATCGCGGGTGTTCTTTCATTCTTCAGTGAATAACTTCTGTGGGGACACGGGACCGGGACAGGGTTTTTTTATAACAGTAGGCGCGGCGTGCAAAAATTGTTTTTGGTGAGGTTTGGGGAAATGTTATCCTTTCTTGTGGCCCAGGATACACCCTTGGATATTCACCTGTTTGACGGCTGAATAGTGGTTCGGGATCTGTCAAGCACCTGCACGTCAGTGTCTGCTGCCTCTGGTCATCGTTTTGGCAGTGGACGGACGCTCCTGCCTCCGGGGGAATCGCCGCTTTGCCGGCCCGTCAGCGTGCGACCTCTGCCTGCGGTAATCGTGCGAGCGCGCAACTCGAATACTGGAGGCTTTTGGAAGTTTGCTTCAATGGAAGTTTAAATAAAATCATATTATTGTGTTGTAACAAAGTGAGTGCACAATTTTTGGATTAAGGCAACTTCGTGTGCCTTTTGTGAGGTCTAGTGAAGTGAACTTATAGGATTTAAAAGGAAATCTCTTCTTGGATACTTATGCAGGTAAATCTTCTGGGTGTTCATCTAAATTTTTAAAAAATATCCTGGGTGGAATGATTCGATTAGTGCCGAAAGCCAACATTTGATGTATATAATGAATGTAAATTTTATATTAGTCATCGAACTCTAATTGAAGGACAACGGAATTTCCAGCTTGGTTCCGTTGGTACCACTTAAAGATGCCTGATTTAATAGGAGGTGAAATTTTACTGTAAAATAAACGGGGAGAGGAAGATTTACAAGAATTCATTTCAGGATAGGTGTAATAAATTTGCAGAATCTATAGCCTCCCACTCAATTATTGTGACAGGTTGAAGCAATAGGAAAGTTCCTAAACTTGTTATTACTTAAAGGAGTAAGATTTAATGATGTGTGCCATTGAAGTACAAAAGTAGTTGTTAGCTGAAGAATCCAAGAAATAGTTTTTACCCATAAGTAACTTTTAGAGAAATTTTCAATAGTAATTCTTAGCGAGATTACCAGCAGTACAAAGTATTGCCATGACGAAGAAGTTATGCCAGTCCTTTCAAAGCACAACACGGGTCATGCATACGGTATTTCCGATGCAGAAAAAAATGCCTTTGTTCCTTATTCTCCTGCTTCTTCTTTTCCGCAGGTAAATTAGCAAACAAATGGCACTTTAGGTAGTTAACAGTATTTTCCTATTTTTATCCATTTGAACAATTTTATTGTGCGGGTGCAAGTGAATTTATGTTAACTGTGCTCTTGAGTGACGATTTGTTTTGAAAATACAAACTCTCAGCTCCCCTACTGAGGGGGAGTATAGTGAGAAGATAGGAGAATGCGCAGCATGTCGCAAGACGCAAAAATGCTGCGGACTATCAGGTGGCGGAGGTTTTTAAGCCCTCCGGGGCACTTGTTGTCCCTAATGGTGCTATTTCTCCTAGTGGGTGCTGAGGGAAGAGGCCCGGGGCCGGGACAAGGAGGCAAAAGACAGCGGTCTCCGATGACTGCGCCGACGCTCATACAAGTTCCTCAGCCACCGCCATCGACGAGGGCGGCTTCGGAGGAGCAAATGCAGTCAAGGGCAGTGGACACTAGGGTGACCCTCGAGGTGTCGGAAGGCCGTCCACGGGGTACTAGGGTCGGCTTTATTCCTACAAAACCGGATTTCACCTACCGATTCAACGAACCCCCGAAGGAATTTATCCTAAATGCAACTACAGGTGAAATCACAACAGCCGCTGTGCTAGATAGGGAGGCATTACGAAGTGATAGGTATGATTTAGTTGTCCTCTCAAGTCAACCTACTTACCCCATCGAAGTGAGGATAATAGTAGGAGATGTGAATGATAATGCTCCTGAATTTCCGGAACCCAGCTTAGCAGTGGCGTTCTCGGAAAGCGCTAGCGCGGGAACTAGACTCCTTTTAGATACCGCTTCCGATAGAGACACGGGAGTCAACGGAATGTCTGACGATTACAGAATAGAATCTGGAAATGTTGACGATAAATTTAGGCTAATGGTGACGGCGAATCCAAGTGGTGATACGTCATATTTACACTTAGAAACAACGGGTCAGTTAGATAGGGAGGCCAGGGCAACATATCGTCTTAACATTTCTGCGAGAGATGGAGGAACCCCTGTCAAATTAGGATTCCTTTTAGTAAATGTTACTATACTTGACGTCAATGATAATCCACCAATATTCGATCATAGTGATTATATTGTTTCACTCAATGAAAGCGTCCTACCTGGTACACCCGTTCTTCAGGTGATGGCCACTGATAGTGACTCCGGTGACAACGCCAAGATTACCTACTACTTAGCAGATACCGAGACGCAATTTTCAGTCGATCCCGAGACTGGAGTGATTTCTACAATGGAAACTTTAAGCTGCCCTCAAAACTGTCCGCAACAGCAGCAACAACAAATGCAGCAGCAAGTAGGAGGTTTTGGTGGTGGAGGGATAGGTGCAGGTGGTGGATCTTGCCCAAAGAGCTGCGTTTTTACGGTTTTTGCTAGAGATCATGGTTCTCCGAGGCAAGATGGAAGAACTTATGTGACTGTTAATCTAGTGGATGCCAATGATCATGATCCAATTATCCGATTCCGGTACTTCCCACCCACAGCTGCTTTCGCTACGGTCGACGAGAATGCGGTGAATGGCACCGTAGTCGCGGCGGTCTCTGTGATTGACTTTGATGAGGGAGCAAACGGGAGAACTTCCGTGGAAATACGCGCCGGTAACGAACTGGGCCATTTCAGACTCGAGCCAAAAACAACATTTGACATTGTGAGAGTGAACGATGTTTTAGATAGAGAGCAGTTGAATAAGTATAACCTCACCGTAGTGGCAACGGACGAGGGATCACCTCCTCGTTCTGCAACATCATTTCTTGTCATCCATGTTAACGACATCAATGATCACGAACCTGTTTTCGAGAAAAGTGAATATTCGGCAGTACTGAGCGAAAGTGCCCCCGTGGGGACTTTTGTGGCAGCAATACACGCTACCGATGAAGATTCGGGAGTTAATTCACACATTTATTATGCAGTTGAAGCAGGAGATGATCAAAGATGGTTTGATATTGATGGAGCATCAGGGCTGGTGACGACTAAAGCTCCTTTGGATAGGGAAGTTCGAGGAACCGTAGAGCTACGGATATCGGCTAGAGACGGGGGACCAAATCCAAAATGGGCTCGCGCAACATTAAAAATAACGGTTCTGGATGAAAATGATGAAAAGCCTGAATTTGCGATGCCAAGCGTGAGGGTTAGATTATCAGAAAGTACACCTCCTGGGACCCTAGTTGCATCTCTAACCGCTGCCGATCACGACCAAGGAACCAATGGAAGTGTGACCTATGGGCTTCATTCTGATGTGGCGCAGAGATACCCAGGCTTATTCGCTCTTGATCCGGTGACTGGTCAACTGACTACAAGGACGAAATTGGATCGGGAAAGTATTGCTGAATATGAGATACGGGTAATTGCTCGCGACCAAGGAATACCACCTCAGTCTTCCACCGCGACTGTTATGTTATCAGTAGATGACGAGAACGATAATAGTCCAGAATTCTATCCACATCAGTATTTTGTTGCTATTCCAGAGGATTCTCCCGTAGGCACAACATTATTAACTGTAACGGCAACGGACGACGATGAAGGTGAAAATGCTCAGGTCGAGTATTCTATAGAAGCAGGAGGGGAAACGGGTTTATTCCGTATCGGAGCTCGAACGGGGGCTTTGACCCTCATTTCACCTCTTTCAACTACTCAAAAGCCTTTGTTTACTTTACGCATTGCGGCCAAGGACAGAGGGGATAGAAGAGCAGTAGAAGATGCAGTCATAGAAATTGTTAAGTCCAGCCGTTTAGAAAAGATTCAATTTGAATCTGCAGAGAGCGGGTACAAATTCAAAATTCGAGAGGATCATGCAAAAAGGGAACCGTCATTAGGCAGAGAAGTTGGACGCGTTCGAATTGCTGGGGGAAGAGGATACAGGGACAGTGTCAGGTATTCTATTGCCCTGGGTGATTCGAAAAGGGCATTTAAGATCGATGAGCGCACAGGTATCATCACAACGGGAAACAGAATTGACAGGGAAGCAGCTGCTTTTTACCGCCTTACTGCAGTAGCGCGAGCAGGGCTCGCTTATGGTTCTGTTACTGTGCATGTATCTGTACTGGATGAAAACGATTGTCCTCCTGTATTTCCTCGGGATAGGGATGAAGTAAAATTGGATGAAAACGCGCCTGTCGGGCAGGAGGTGTATCTAGCCAAGGCAGAAGATCCGGATGCTGGGGAGAATGCTCAAGTTATATACGGATTGACTTCAAATCCAGAAGGTCAATTTAGGATAGCTCCTAAAACTGGTGTCATATATTTGAACAAGCCGATTAGAGCGGAGCCAGGAGTAACTCTCAGTTTGGAGGTGACCGCTACGGACAATGGAAAGCCTCCATTATCCTCAAGGCATTCGGTTGTGGTAACTGTGGAGGATGTCAATGACCATACACCGGTATTTGACCACACATCTTATGAGACTTCTCTTCTAGAGTCAGCACAGGTGAATGCTAGATTCTTTGCTTTATCTGCTACGGACACTGATCTTGGTGAGAACGGTAGAATAGCATTTGACATTGCTGAAGGAAATGCAGATGGAAAATTTGGAGTTTTTCCTGATGGATTCCTGTATGTCAGAAGTCCATTGGATAGAGAGGAGCGTGATTACTATGCGTTGGTAGTTAGAGCTCACGATCATGGTTCTCCTCCCAGGTCTTCTCATGTGCCAGTGGTGGTGCATGTGATTGATGAAAATGACAATGCACCAGAATTTTTCAACGCGACGTTTAACTTTTACGTAAGAGAAAATGAGCCCCCAGATACTTTCGTTGGAAAATTAACTGCTTCGGATAAGGATATTGGCCGAAACGCCGAATTAACATTTTCATTAGCTGGTGGCGGAACTGGTGGAGTGGCTGATGACTTCGCGATTGATCCTCACAACGGATTTCTGAAAACATTACGACGTTTTGATCGAGAAGGTCTGGCGGCACTTGGAACTGGTCAAAGTGTCTTGTCACTTGAGGCAATAGTAACAGATAATGGCTCGCCTCGGTTGAGAGATCGCGCGAAAGTAAATGTATACGTTACCGACGTCAACGATAACGCTCCTCGCTTCCTCAGGACTCCTTACCGCGTTCAAATTTCCGAGGTAGCCTCGATTGGAACTCAAGTACTTCGCCTGTATGCTTCTGATGCGGACGAAGGCCTAAATGGAGACGTATTCTACGCCTTCGTATCAGGAAACGAGGCAAGAAGATTTGCCGTAGATGAAGCAACGGGGCAAATATCTCTCGCTGGATCTTTGGACAGAGAAGTTTCTCCTAGATATGTGATGACGGTTGCAGCCTATGATGCAGGAGAGTCAGCTTCCCTCAGTGTAACAACCACCGTTACTATTGATGTACTGGACGAAAACGACAACGCTCCAGAATTTACACAAACTACCACTCACGTATCGGTGTCTGAAAAGACCCCAGTCGGTACGCTTCTTGTTCAGTTTAGAGCTACCGACGCTGACTTAGGGTTGAATAGCGAGGTAACCTTCTCAATCGCAGCCGGAAATAGAAGAGATACGTTTAGGATGGATTCAGCGACGGGTGAGCTTTATCTTCACAAAGCGCTAGACTATGAGGAATTGAGAGAATACAAATTAAACATCACTGCCAGTGACGGAGGGAACCCTTCCCTTTCAACAACAGTTCCTTTCGGTGTCAGTGTGGAGGACGATAATGACAATCCCCCGGCCTTCCCGTCGACTGCCATTGTGAGGCAAATTCAAGAGGGGATTCCGGTGAGGACGCCCATAGTCACAGTGACGGCGGAAGATCCAGATTCGGGTGACAATGGGAGGGTAATGTATAGCATTGCCAGGCAGGAGCCTCCCGGGCACCATTTCGGCATAGGAGCGACGACGGGCGTGGTCCACACCCTCTTGCCCATTGACAGGGAAGCGGTGGATACTTTCAGATTGACGGTGGTAGCAACCGATAGGGGTTCCTCAGTTAGGCTGTCCGCCGAGAAGCTGGTAACTGTAATAGTGGAGGACGTGAACGATAACGCGCCCACATTCGTTTCTATGAGTGCTGCGGTGCTTCCCCGGCCAGCTGATCGGGATGCGTACGTCATGACGGTGCACGCCAGGGATCTAGATTCGAGCACCAACGGTCTCGTGACATACGAATTGGTGGGGGGTAATTCTGACTTGTTCACGCTTCACCGAAGCACGGGAGAGTTGACCCTCAGGAGATCACTGCCGGATCCTCCGGAAGAGACACGGTACCAGCTGACGGTGAAGGCGACTGATGAGGCGGTTCAGGCCGACAGGAAATCAATGGACGCCTACGTTACCGTGATCGCGACGGCACCCTCGGGGGGCGGGGTCAGTGGCGTAGGGACCGTAGGCCCTGTGTTCGAGGGCGGCGAGGCTCGACTGGGGAGTGTTTACGAAAACGAACCGATCGGTACGAGTATAGCGACGGTAGGCGCTAGGCTGCCGGGGAACTCCTTGGCGGAAGTTGAATACTATGTAACAAATGTGACAGTGGCAACCGGATCTCGCAGCACGGGGGAGAATGCTCTGCACAGCCTCCAGCAAGTGGACCGCCTCTTTGACATCGACACCAAGTTGGGAGTGATATCGACTGCAGTGGTTCTGGATCGAGAAGGAGGAGCTGATGCTTACGACGTCGAAGTGTACGCGGTGGTTGTCAGCTCTTTGACTCCGCAGACTACGGCGACAAGGGTGAGTACACTTTTTATCTTTCTTCTTCTGTAGTTTTGTTTCTAAATCAAAACTTGTCAAATGATCTAAGAAACAAGGTTGCAACGGTTTTATTTGTATACTACTTAATTCATACAGTTTAAGCGTTTCAAGCATGCATTTACATTGGACATTACAACCAATCGCCGAAATGTATTTTAACCAAAGCCGTGATACTAATTGTTTCGTGACGAATTTGAATCATCACGAATGATTTGTATTTCTATGCTTGTTCATACCGCGATTTTGTCTTTGACATTTGAAGTGTTAACAGTAAATCAATTGTCATTAAGCATCATTATTTTCCTGCCATATTTTCATTTTAATCGGCATCGAGTTGAAGAGATGATATAAATTCGAAGGAATAGGCATTCTCTTAGTGTAGCTGGGTTAATTTTTTTGTAACAGTATGCGACTCTAATCTAAAAAATACCGGTACATTCAAATTGAATTTATTTGCTAAATTATTTATTATTTAAATAATATATCTGATTTTTGTTACAATTTAACAAGTAAATATCACATTGTAATTATCTGTTATCCAACCTGTTTTCACTTTTTGAAATTTGGCAAGAAACTTAACTTTGGATGACATGATGTCCTTATTTTATGTTTTTACTCATTTAATTTGCGTTTTTGTGCTAGTTTGAATCAAAGTATTAATTTTTAATGTCTCTTAAATTAATAAAAAGATATTATATTTCGATAATTTAAGTGCTAGAAAATTTCCAGTATTTTTATTAAATGGAATGATCTTCTACGTTTAGGAAAGGGTTGTTACTGCGTCGCAATGGTCACAACGTAGTTTAGTTGTAAACATGCGTTAAATTGATGTAAACAACTAAGTTCAATGTTTACACAAGACACGCATACAACAGAAGGTGACATAGAAGGATAAAATGAGGAGCAATGTTTTATTTGGTTATAGAATCTCTTTAAACCCCCCTATAGAATGCCCACGTGAAATATTCAAGTCTATCGCATAAAAAAGATAATGTTCTCTCCTCCATTTAACTATACATTGAAATTTTAGGAATCTTCAGTTTTGAGGATAAGAAGTGCGAAATGCTATGGCTTTAATCTCATGGCGAAATCTCATGGCTTTAATCACGGGTCGTGTCTTTTTGTTAAACTTGATGTAAATCATGAACGTGTTCTACATATATGGAATTTTTAAACTGTTTCCCTTTCTGCAGACCTAGCATTGAACTACGTGGACAGATATGATCTACTCTTGTTGCTACAAAATCATCCGAAACCTTCTCAAAATTTCTAAATTTATACTATAAGATATGGATGTCAAAAAGTGAGATTAATCTGCACTAGATTTGTTTGATTCAAGAACCTCTTTTCTGATGTCTCAACTGATTTTTTTTAGGTTTTTCCAAATAAATCCTCATGTCATTCAAATTCGTAAAGCTGCCCTCTCTCATTTCCGTATTGGTAACCTCTCCGTTGTGATTTTTCTTCTTGGATATTTTTCTGGTTAGAGTTACAATTATTCATATACAGTAAGCGTTTGAGTGCCACCGTGAGATAGTAGAGATAGAATCAAAGACTCTTAAATGGCTTACTCATTTCCACAACTCAACTTACTACAAGTTTGCCCTTACTGACTAGGAAATGCGCGATAAATTTTTTATCCCATTCCAAGAAATGGTATAAGATTCTTGCATTTAAAATTAAAAGGTGGGTATTTCCTTTCCCGAAAGACAATACGGAGAAATTTTGTTTTTCATCAGCTTTTTTCCCTAATGTGCTAGTTTTTCACTCCAGGTTACTCGAATCCTATTAAAAGAATGTCCCTTAGAGAAATTTGGCTTTTATTGAAACTTTTTAGATTAATCGTACAAAAAGGTGAATGTGATATTTTGCTATTATTTAGTCCGACGCGGCACGTGTCTAAGAAAGAGAATATATGCTACAGAAGTTAAGTTCCTATCGGATGTAATTTTTTACGGTGTTCGAGGGTTTCGAGAGTGAAGGATTCTTCATCCTCGAAAATCTAGCCAGACAAAATAAAAATAAAGGGTCAAAATATAAATTATTTACAATCATTGATATAGGCTTGTTTCCCATGACACTCTACTACTCATTTCTTAATATTGCGTCAATTTAAATGCAGAAATCCTGTCTCAAACTCCGCGGTGTTTCATTCAAGATTAGATTTATTGAGGAAATTGAGACGACATACACTGTTGTCTTAAAAATGACTTTGAATATTTTAATGGAGGTTCAGCAATGCTTAATGCCAAAGTGTGATTCAACTCTAACCTTACTTCATTTTCTCATTCTCATTTTAAACCTTATACTTTTTTTAGAGATGACGTGTACACGAAAAGACCTAAGAATATTGAACTAGACACTCACCTTTCAGACCTTGAATGCGACTGGTGGTGGTAGTTTACTATGTCATGTACGGGATAATCTTTCGGAATGATTCCGATTTGTGCCTTCTTTCTCCCAGTGATAATTATACTTAATGCATATACAATTGTTATTGTATTTATTATCATGTGAATGCTGAAATTATGAGGAGTTCTTAAAAATGACTTAATGGTATTTGAAAGAGTGGGGCGTGCGGCAAATAGGAACGTTAGAAAGGTAAATTAATATCAGTAATCACAAGGGAACCGAAAACTCATGCCGAATGATGGGGGATTTGAATGCGTAGATGTTCATAGTGAGAGTTCAGGAAAAAATAGATGTAATTTCGGTTTACATTCATAAATAAACGAATGAAGCATTATGCACCACAATAAAATTGAGTTAAAATTGCTAGTTATACGTAATAAGTTTGTCAAATTATTGTCAACATTGATCATTTCTATCATTTGTATTAACTCACCAAATGTGAATGATATTTGGGGTTTGCTAATTTTATATAAATAAGAATATTTTCATGGGATTCTAGGAAAGTGAATGCTTAGATTCGTGAATAATTTAAAAAACAGAATGATATCGAAATTCAAGTCGAGCAAACGAATGTGAACACGTGACTCGATATTCACTCGTTTCTTCCTCTCATATTTCGATCTATCACATCTATCTTTTACTATTCTTCATCTTAATGTAGAATCCGTGTTTCCAGTAAGGATAAATATTTTGTCTCAAGCTGGTAAACTCATTCGCCAGTTTCTTAATCATTCTGCCGATAAATCAAGCAAATACCTATTTGTCCATCCAGTGTGTTTTAGTTTACTTTTTTACTAGTTGATGTCTTCAAGCTAAAACCTCATTATTTATCTAGTTGGTTTTATTTACTTTTTCTTGAAGGATGGTAGAATGTCTCATCCTCAATTTCTGCTTATTTAAATTATTTTTACCTTAAGGAAATTTCGATAAGTGCTTCTTAGCACTTAGAAAAGAATCAGTGTTGAAGTTTTGTGTGACTCACAGAAATGTCTCTAACTTTCCACTGGGCGATTTAAATTTGATATTATTCTGAGCGGAAAACGAGGGAGAGCAAAAGTTCTTGATAGTGCTGACCGGGTTAGCTTGGTGGACAGCGTGCTCGTCGGTTTTAGCACTAAGGTTCGAGTCCCGCCAAGAGCATGGGTGTTGAGTTTGTCCAGATAGGTTTTTTCTATGCCTTTAAGAGGTGCGAAATGACCATAGCCGTCGAAGCTAAAAACAAAAATACTACCTACTACTAATATAATTGACAGTGAAGGAGAATTTGATTTAAAATTTATTAAAATATTTTTGGAAAAAACTCTTTCTTGCTACTATACTGGAGCAAAGTACATTGGGAAGTAATCAGGCACATTCACTTTTAATTCATTTAAAGGCTACATTTCATTACTGCGTAAAGCATTTTCATAAAATTTGAAGTTGTATTTGACGGATACGCTGACCAAAAATAAAGTTGGCGGCTTAACTTCCTATTTGGAAAGAATATAATAGCTGTATCAGTATACAGTGTCCTGTAATGAACAGCCTTCGGTAAATATTATCAACCCTTAAGAGTGAATTACTCAGGATTCTGCAAGAAGAGGATTACAGTTTGTAACCTGGGGGCCTGGGGGGTCATACGAACAAGTTGAATCTAGGACATTCTTCAAATTAAACGCAACAAATCGTTAAGTAGCCGTGCTTAAATTACACACGCCTCTACTACTCGTCTTTGATGCCTCTAGGATTGTTTCTTTTTCCTCCATGCCCTTCCACTTCCTCTCTTGACCTTTGTCGTGTCCACCCATTATTTCTCATTTCAACTCTTGCGTCAGAGAAAGAGATTAAAATCCCATGATCGTAATAATCCCAGGGTGAGGTAATTGGCGTCAGTGTGCCAGTCCCCAGTACATTGCGCACTTGCTGTACAAAGTGATAAAGCAAGGGGCTACCGTTTATTCCTCCGGCACATGCACAAAGAAAACTGGCCGCCATCCTTTCCCCTCCCCTTTAGTCCTTCTTCGCCTTTTGCTCGCGCCCTCACCCCCTTCGCCCCCTGTGCCCACCTCTTCTTCTTCCTCTCTCACCCTTCACCCGCGACCCGGCTTTTCTTTCCATTTTTCGCCTTCAAATGTGCACATTAAACTACTGCCGCAAAACTGCATAAGACGGCGCGCACCTTCGTGATTTCCTGTCCTTTCCAGGGGGTGTATATTGCAGTGCCGCGTTTCATGTGTGGGAAGTCGCGATGAAGGAGCGAATTATCGCCTTTTCTCCGCTACCACGCTCGATGGCATATGACAGACATTTATCTTTGTTGCTTGCCAAAAGGTATGCACGACCTTAAGGATCATACCGGTAGTCGAGAACGCTATATTTTAGTTTTGAAAGTAGAGGTGTTTGGAGGTATTTTGGTATGCGTATATTTTTTGTGAAAATTGCTATCGGTGTGTATTGGGCATTTTTTTATCAGTTTTTAATATTTTTAGGGAATTTTCTACCCTTCCCTGATGTTCACCAACTGCTCGTAATGCTTTGTTTCAAGAAGCGTTTAGGAGCTATGCGATTCGTTTTTCTCATTATTATTTGTAATGTGATGGGCATTGAGAGAAACTAGCGTAATTATATCCATATATTTTAATCTCAATCTATTTATGTCCCTTATTAGAAATGCTGCTCTTTAATGGAAAAAAATTCTTTTGAACTCTCTCTATCCTCAGTTATTTACAGTTTTCTTAATAATAATAATGTCCGACTTTATCTCGCGTTTAGTACTGAGAGGGAGATAAGGAATGAGTGACAGAAATAAATGAGAAGGGGTGAAAAATAGGGTATTTCCTTTTGTGACTATTGAGGTTGAGTGTATGGCTACCATTATTATGATCCGTATTTTTTAAGTACTCCTTCCTACAATTTACCTTTTAGGAGCACAGAGAATATTATCTCAGCTATTTTAAAACGTTTCCTCGGTTTTAGACCTTCTTCACTTTATGGTTTAGGCAATTTTGACTGTCCCGGAAACCATCTTAACCGCGAAAGTCCAATACCTTGTTGGCCTCTAGGCGATTGTACTTCAAGGCAATTTTGGGGAGTCATTGGACCAGTCGCTTTTTTCCTAAATGTTCGCACCATTTGATTTTGTATCCTTATTTTATCTTCTAATTTAAAAATGTTTAAGTTTTGTCATTTTTATTACGGATTCTGTCTTATATGTGACCTTATATTGCTCTCAGGAATTTCATTTCAGCTAATTGAATTTTATTTGTCTCTCTTTCGGAGTACCCACGTCTCAATCCCTTGTAATGCCATTGGAACTACCACCGTTTTATAGAAATTTAATTTAGAACCTTTCTCGTTTTATTTTTTTAGAGTTTTGCGAATTTTCCCACCTATGTGTTGAAATTTGTTAAGTTTGTTTTCAACATCCTGATCATCTACGGGAGATACCTATTATTTTCTACTGAGACCTCGGTTTTAGACCTCTTGTTTATAATTCTTTTCAACTTACGACAGTATTTACTTTGCCTTGGTCAACTAATTTTCCCTAGCCATTATTGAGATAAAAGTAATTTAAAATATGTAATATAAATATTTAATTTTTGCGTAAGGTAATAAACCAGAAAATATACAATTATCTAAACTGTAAGGTCTAAGTGATGATACTCCTCACATTGGAATAACAATGACCTTTTTTCCTTTTAGCAATCAGTCATCATCAGTACTTCAATCTGAGGATTGATTGACTGCAGCCCTCCATCCTTTCCTCTCTAGTGCTAGCTCTCTTGCTCCTTGGTAGGTCTTCTAACGTCTACTAATTTGTCCTATACATCTGTCCCTCGGCCTTCCCCGTGGGGCCTTCCTCTCTATTTTCCTTCTATTATATTCCTTAGGGACCTATTGTGCCTCAGGGTGTCCTATCCACCTTATTCTTCTATTCCTTATAACACTCCTCATTGGCTTACCTTACTCCGCTCTTCTGTACAATTATTCTTTCCTAATAACTCTCTCCGGCCACTTGATCAGTCAGTGTCAACTCTGAAATAGCATACGGGTAAAAATTAATGAGTGTATTCTGTTTTGAGTTACTTACAATGCCAATCATCGATGGTATCTTCATTGTTACATTCCAAATGTATGGTCATTTCTTCTGAAAATTTTCACTTTGAAACTTTGCTCTGGATGAATTCATTTCCTTTGTACATTGTTAGGAATAACTCAAAATATTTTAAACAAATTATTATTATGTAAACTGTCATCGCCTCTATAAAAAAACTGTCTTCTCGTGTATGTCTATAAAATTATGTGATGCATCAATCTCTTCAAATCACATTTGACTACTTAAAGGATAGCTATATAGGAGTTTTAAGGGACTATTGATTCATGGAAAGTGCTGTGGAATGGCATTTGTCCAAAACCATACCCTCAACTGTTGGCTGACCCACTGGGCAAAGGTTTTTCCAAACCCTTGGAACATCAATCGTTATGGTCTCAACACCATCTTGCCTTTTGTTCTAAAGATTTCTGCCATTTTTGTTTACCTTCTACGGAATTTCCTCAATTAGTTTCCAGCGCTGGGTATTATCAAGAGAAAAAATTCACATATACCATTTCATAGGTAGGTACTTAGGAGAGTACTCTCAGGGGAAAGAGAGCCTAACAACTGCAAAAAGTCATCTTGCTCCTCCCCCATTTCCCCCTTCAGGCAACCGACATACAACGGTCAGAATTCACTGCCCTCCGCCAAGGTTTTCCGGTAATTGTGGTTTTACCTTATCTGACCTCTCCTATTTGTGAGGATATCCCTCTTATATTAACGCGGGACCGAATTAGTTCCTACATAGATTCAAAACAAGCAAATCGACAATATTACTCGAACTTTAGGACAGTGACTGATGAAATATGAGTGACCATAAAGATCCAAAGAAACATATTGATACTTTTGATTCTAACTGCTTTCCTTTCCGTTGCTATATGTTTTTTGTTTTCTTACTTAATATTATTTTGACGTTATAACTCCTTTCAGTGTGAAGTTCACAGTCGCGAGTACATGATAGTGATCATTCATGTTGATAAAATATGCTGAGTAAATTTCATAAGCCTTATGATAATTGTTCCAGATGCTTATTTGAATATTTGATGCTTATTGTTTCAGATAAACTCTTTGAAAAAACTTAGGACCCTAGACCAAAGTCTGGAATGAAATCATAAGCACTTTCACTCTTTCTTATGTCCAAGGTTTTACCGTATTTGGCGGTACGCTGAGGATTATTTGCTAGGATTTCTTGAATGATGAAAGATTTTTTTCTTGCAAATTTGATGTAAGGTGTAACACGGAGCTTGAGGATATTCAAGTATTGACGACACGGAGTGGTGTTTACGGCGTGTCTTATCACTTAAATACCTGGGCCCTGTTTGGTTAATTTTTTTCATGAATTGTTTGTAACAAGTCGTTTTAATAAGCTAAGAGGAGCGACTTGTAGCTCCAGTCAGATGAGTGTGGATTTTTTTCTCCTAAATTATTGAAATCGACTTATTGCGGGACCCTGTGGCCATTTAGGGGAAGATCTTTCCCACCATCATGGGAGTATCATCTCCTGACAGTAGCAAGAATTATTAAACCCATCCCGACGAAGTAGTTTCCCCGGAAGGACACCGAGGTATTGGTCCCGTCGCACTAAGGGCCCACTGCTGTGCCGAAACATAACGGAGAAATTGTGTTAGGCTTTGGGGTTCAAGGGTGGATGTAAAAGAGGTAGACGGAGCGGAATCCGAATGGCATTTCGATGGGGCGAGGGAAAGGAAGGTGCTATGCCAACACCGCCGGCCGGCTTTCCCCCTAGGAACAAATACAAAGCTGGTGCTCGCCGGGATGGAAGTATTACTGTGCAAACAACACCTGGGACACCTGGCTCCTCCTAACAACCTACCTGCCAGCTTGCTACCTGTTCCTGACAAACCTTTGGCACCATTTTAACCCGGGAGTTGGCCCGTGACTTTGAACGGGATATCTCCATAGGAGCATTTCGGTTGGGAACTTGCACCTCTAAAACACCATTCTCTCTGACTTCTTCTAGATGATTGGGATTGATTATAAAGATAGCATCAGTATTATCCGCGATTAACATGCTGTGTGTTTATTTACATTTCTCATACAGGTTTCATTTTCATTTTGGACGTGGCGTTTCAAGTGTTACTTGATAGCATTTGTTTTTGATGATTTTTAATTCTAGATTATCATGACTGCCTTAACCCAGTGTTTGGGCCCCTTTTGTCTCACTGTTTTCAAATTATAAGGTTTTTATTAGATGACTTCAAAGTTAAACGTTTGCTTTTGTTCATTGTTTCATTTGTGTCGCCTCTTTCCCATATTGAATATTCTTAGAAATCCGAGTGTATACTTAGTTTGACCTCGGCATGTGAAATTTTTACTCATTTATATTGAATGAATGGAGCAAATTCCTCAGAAATTGACCTTAAGGGCTTATGTTTTTGATTTTCAGGATTCATCATTGGAAAATACTCCCTGCGTCAATTTTTTTGAGGGAATTCTTTAATCTGACTTTTTATTTTCGTTCAGTGTCTATATGTTCGAGATATTTTTATAGCGTTTAAAGTTGTATTTCAGTTGGGTTTCCTAATTTTTAATTGTACTGTGGGCTACTTTTAACTTATTCGCAGTATCTGGAACAAGTCATTATTTAAATAGACTTTGTACTTAGTAATTTAAAGAATTTCCTGAGAAAATAATATTCAGCCCATGGAACACATTTAAAAATATTGTTGACTTTCGCGGCGACTCAGGAAATGTAAGTTCAAATTTCTGGAGCTAGATATCGTGGAATTATTTGAACAATTACTGGTGATTCACCGTGGTTTTCTTTTTTTCTCCACTCCAAATTAACTGCAGCATGTCTTTGTGCTAATTTCAGTTTGTGCCGTCAAATTCTCCTCTCTGGAGGTGTATAAATAATGACTCTTGTTACTATCATGCAAGTTAACTTTCCCTTCTCACATATTTATTGCATGCCTTGTGTTATTTATTGCTCGGTATTCTTAAACTCTAAGAAAGGCTGGACTACACGTGAATAGTGGTCAAAGGATTTATTGATTCGAAAGTTGAATCCCGCCCATGTTGCTGTGCCTACAGAGGTGTGTGACGAGCGGGGAAATTATTTGAACTTCGTACGTTTGATTGTTCTGATATGCTTAAGGGGTAATGAAGTCCAAGGTACGTATAGTAATGACAATTGCTGTCAGTAATTGGGTATATTTTCTTGGCTGTCGGGGAAGGAACGACTTCTAAATCTAAAAACAAGATTTTTAGGTCATTCTGTGCTCATATAGTATGAAATATTATGTTTTAAAGTCAGTAACCAGTGTATGCTTATTAAATGAAACAATCTTGAACAATCCTGACCACACATGAAGTCGTGTGGTCAGGATTGTTCTTAACGTTAAATATTTAGTTTTATTCAGGATGTATGCCTGCATTCCAAGTTCTCAGGGTAACTGGTGTTTGAATCATTTTCTATTGTCAAATACCCCTACGTCATTTACCACCGACTACTATACGGATGTCAATTTTTGTTTAGGTTAAGCATACCTCGTTTGTTTACGAAACTGAGAAAGTCAGGAGTTTTTTTCTGGAATGGTATTGCAACTTAAATTCCGGTCACCTTAGTGAATATTCGAGTTATCTGCTGATTATTCCCTTCGCAAAAAGATATCTCATATAGATTTACGCTCAGTAATCTCGTTTAAATCTAGTAGGCTAATCGGCTAGTCTGGCAGGAGCTTCTGATCTTCGAGTTTATCGGAGAAGTTCGAAGTATTTCGACTTGGGGCACAAATCAAGCAGTGCACTGAGGAAATTACGCTGGGACGAACGGCATCGAGTCTGCTTCATTTCGGAGCATCCGCCGGAACGTTTCCTTTGCTGAAAGCGGAGCTTCACGAACGGGTTTCCGAGAATTCGACGCTTAATTTCCATGGGGTGCATTTTCGATTGTTGCCCGTCCTTTGTCCCCCGGCTGCTACCGCGACATTCTTCCAGACTCCTCCTCTCTCACTCACTCACTTTAGGCCCCTTTTTTCCTCCCCCTTTCCCTCTCTCTTTCACTCTTCCCCACACATCTCTCACTCTCCATCTCTTTCCCTCTCCCCGCATCTCCGTTTTCCTCCGCGTTTCGGCCTTTTCAAGTTCCATCACGTGCCGTTCCCTCCTCCGCCCCTCTGTCGTTTTTACCGTGTCGATTCTCTCCCTCCTCCACCGGCCCGAGTCGCCGCTTCAACGCCCAGTCCCGGCATTCCCTGCTACCATCTACGCCCCCCC
>WURS02000014.1:10568827-10583012 GCA_011762765.2 Rhinocypha anisoptera | reverse complement strand
ACAGAAACTGTGAGTTTCTTTTTTTCTGTGTCCTGTGTCTCTCTACGTTACACTAGTGTTCGAACCGATATTGTTCACATTGTGAACCTTTTGGAAGTGATTATATTATATTATATATATATATATACATATATATATGTACATACATATATATATATATATACACATATATATTTTTATATACGTATATATATATAGAGAGAGAGAGATGAAGAAAGAAAGAGAATGATAGAGAGAGAGGGAGACAAATGTAAAAAAAGGGAAAAAATACAACTGGATGGAGATGGGAAGAACGAGCGTACCATGCTGTGAGGGTTGATTTGATTTATTTATTCGTTTAAATTCATTCCCGTTAGTCCTTTTTTTGGGGTCTCGCGAACGCCGGGAGTGAGCGGGGGATGATACGCCCATGAGACGAGGGCAGCGGTCAGATGACGGCGTGCTTGATTATTTTTATTTGTCCGGATGTCTAGCGCCGAAAATCGGGTGACATCTGCGCGGATGCGAGTGGGCCCTGGGCTTCCTCGCCCTTTATGTTTATAGCCTCGGAAGCGGAAGCAAACGAATCAAACCAGTGAAAATAAATAGTCAAACTAGTGGTCATCGTCAGACCTTCGTAGTGAATCTACTCCCATATCAAAGGAAGATGAATGGATTTCTCACAAAAAATGTGCAGACGATAGAATCAATTTGTGTGGCACACGTTTTCATGTGGTAGATAGTTCGAGACCTCATCAAACCCAGAAAACAAGCAAAATCCGAAATCAGTCTGAAAAAAAATCAAATTTGGACTGCGTGTTTTGGCTTATTAGATGTGCTGAGCGATATCATCCAACATCAACTAGCCACATAATAGTAGCCGACCTCTTTTAATCCGTCTCAGAAATCTCCACGGATTTCACGGGTAAACAGGAATTTATTCAATTTGAAGTTAACTATAAAAAAACGTCGACTACAATGACCAGAACTGAATATATATGAAAATCATCATACCGATCATATTACCAGAAGCATAAGGTAAAATTAATGGGAAATACCTCCAACTACAGGACTGTAATATGGAAAATATTTTACGGGTGTTCAGCTTATATAATTGTGAGGGGGTATTTTTATGCTCAAAAGACCTGTGTGGAAAAAAAATATCTAATAATGCACATGAACTACATTAGGATACAATACTTTGAACGCAGAACTGCAAGAATGTATTAGAATTCAATCCCATAACCTGATTCCATTCTCGACATAATTTAATGTGTAAAAAAATTTAAAAGTATGAAAAAAGTCGAAGCAACGCTTTCACACTGATCCCCAAAGAAAATGTCAAGATTTCCCGGAATCGAGCTAAAGTAAGTAAAACAATTTAGATTCTGAAAAGTTGCGATTTTAACTGTCCCAATACCGGAATAACCGAAACCAGATGATGCAGAATTTGACAGAAATCATAATGATAATGGGGACGTTTAGTTAAGCAAAATATACACATGGTTAATTACAACAATTTACACATGTAAAGTACAACAATGAACTGTACAAAAATCTTCCCCAAAACACTAACCAGGAATAAATTTTGTACAAAAATAAGGAATATACAACGATAAGAATGAGGGAGTACGGCCCAAGGGTCGCGAAGGTGCAGACGTTGAAAGGAAGAGGCGGACGAGAGAGTCACGGAGACGAGACAGGGCGTTTCTGGGCGGGGAAGGGGGGGAGGAGAAGGGGTTGCATCAGCGAATATTACGGATGACGGCGCTCCTCCTGCTTACTACGATACGGCCTGGGAGGAAGAATGAGGGGGCGGGGACGGCAATGGAGGAAAAAATAGGATAAGTTCCGAGAAGTTTGAAATGGATATAGACGTGGGGAAAAATATTAAACCCTAGATGCGGACTCGTGCCGGGGCAGGTTAGCATACATACAAAAAGAGACAAGCGCTGAATTCACTAGTGTTCCTGTCTCGGATATGGAATATGATTCCAATCTATACACTTATCAATGAACGTGACACCCTATTGATAATTTTTAAATTTATGCCTTCGTACTTCATACATGAAATACTGAAATCCACAATAAATATCTGAAACAGGAAAATCTACCCACTCAACGGCATTCTCTCTTTACAGCCAAACGAGTTATTGATTTCTCTCGGAGTAGACAGGTGTTGAAAAGAGGTTCCGTTGTTTCCAATGTCCCCCTAAAGTCCTCGCTACTTTTAACTCTTTCAGATATACTCTTGAGAGAAATAAATAATTAATGTGTGGCAGTGTCAATAAACGCGAAATGTGCCATTCACAAAAGGCAAAATTAGAAAAAAATGAACTTAATAAACACACAAAACATTGTATATTTTAGAGGACAGGAATAAAAGGACTGACTTACAGGAATAAATTGCAAAGAAAACTCTCATTCACTTTTCCAATGAAAGCTCTTGTAATTTAACATTTGATTAAATCAGGTTTCAAGAAAAAAAATGGTTTCAAAGAATTTAACAATAATATTAAATATCTGCTCACCTTGTCTGGAATAAATCGGTAAATGATCACGACTCACCTGAAAAAGAAAGAAAATATTTTATACAATGATTGTTCATCATAATGAGTATATTTCAATTACTTTATCTAATGAAATAAATACATTAATTAGCTAACTTAACATTATGATTAATCATATTCCACATAATCTCCATAGATATTGACCGAATACATGGTTTACACCAAAGAAAATATATTCTAAATTATTAGATATTCGAAAATTGTTTAAGAAAACCTATAGTCACAATTCTTTAAAAAAGCAAAATTTGCGTAAACAGAGTGCATCACCGTATGCAATGATCTTTCTAAAAGTTACACTTGCCATTTCTATTAAGGCATGCTCAATTATAACATTTTATAGCTCATTAATTTCAACTCTCTTAGAACTTACTTCTCTCGTCGATTTCATAAAACGCAGGTTTATTTATGCTTTTAAAAAATCAAGTCTATTGAATCGTGATTATGTTCATTAGCATTGCATTTCCTCTATGCGTTAACGTATATCACCTTATAATATGATACAAAATATCGGCGTCTGAAAAAAGAAAGAACTTACTCCGACAACGGACAAATTAAGAACTCAATTTCTTTAACTTGTGAAAAGATATGATAAAACTTATTACTCAATAGCTAATGACTTAAAATTTACTAGAAAGCATGAGGACCAGAGATTGAGCCTAAATGTGTTCCATTCAGTAAACCAGAATTATTTCCAAACATTTAACTGGTTTGGAATTATACTTGGAAATCCTTACGGCATGTCCAAAGAATCATATAGAACTGTAAATTCAACTTACATGAGTGGCTTTTAGTTGAATTTCGTTACACAAATTAAATTTGAGATTTATATTTGCATTCACTTAAGAGTGGGAGAAATGAAAATCCAGACCATTCCATACGCCGACAGAGGCAGAAAACGACAATGAATGAAGACGAGTGGCATGCCTCGGTTCATGATTCAAGGAAATGTGTATTCGAAAGAGAAAATGATTTGTTTTTCTCTGGTCGCTTATGCTCATGAATTCGCTTCACATTTAACTTCTGGTACTAAGTAAATAAATGTAAAACGATGAAATACATCAAACATCAGCCAAAACTTTCACCACTGAATATTTTATTAAATCATCTAAATGATAAAATACAAGGCATTTTATTTTAGTGGCACAGTATCATCGAGATAATTCAAATCTTGGCAGAAATATATTCGAGAATAAGTTACTATGGCGGAAAGATTAATATTTATTAATAATAAAGAATTCCGGGCTCGGTGAAAACCTGGCACGAAAAGTTAAAGATTGAAGCACCGCCAGAGTAAATCTTGGCATAACCCAAGCAAAGTCTTCCGTATAAGTCAAATCATTCTGTACAATCTAAGGTGGCTTAAGCGACAATTGATAAGCTTTCTCAAACCACTTTCTTTAGTGTCAACAGTCAGATAAGTACTGCAAACAGTCAATAAATGATACCCGAGAGAGATAAGGGCCCGAGTCAGAAATGTACAATTCGACGACTGGAACTGAATGGGAGTGGAGTGGACAAAAAGCTAGCACCGTTCTCGAAAAAAAAACAAGGAAAAGGAAAGAGAAAGATGAGGAATGCGAGAAAATTAACAATAAAACGAGAAAGTTTTGGAAGGAGAATCGACTACTCTCCGTAAACAATTTGGAACACCTTAACGTCCCGAATCAAAAGTTAATTCCGCAGTCAATTTTCCCATTTCACGCCTTAGCGAGCAAACAATGCACGGAGTAAGCAAGCACACGCAAAAGAAAGGACACACACACAAACACACAAACGGACGAGCACAAAGACGAAGCTGCCAGTCTTCAAGGTTTTCTCGCTCAGAACTCCATGCATCAACCCACTAAAACCCTTTTTCCCCTCCGCCTCCTCGCATTCCGGACTAACGCGTTTAATTTAAAACGCGATGACGACCCAATTCTTCGGAAGGCTGAAGGCTGCAAGATGAAGGCGGTGAGAAGGGGGAGGGGGGAACGGAAGATAAGTGGGAGGGAATTTATTCCGATGCGCGGAGGTGAAAGACTTTTGTCATCTTCTCTCCTTCCTATCCGCGAACCAGCAATTTCATGCATCAAGGGGTCCGTGAACTCCTGTCTTCCCAGTTAATATAGCCATGTTCGCCTTTAAAGTATTAACTGTTTATGGATATTTCTTGTCAATGCTGCTCACTATATACTAACATATAAATTGCAATGGCAATAAATTATTATCTCAGATATTTTCAACTCGATCAAATGAAATTGGTCTTCCATTTCTAATTGACATTTTTTCATTCAACAATATTTTCTTTAAATCATAGAAATTGGTTTTATTTTATAAGTATATTTGAAAAATTCGATATGATGTTCTTCATTTGTCATGTTCACTTCAATCTAAATTATTTATTGTATTATCAAAACCTCAGGTAATAAATGTTTAGCGTCCACAAAAAACCAAATAAGGATTGACCTTACTGAAATAAAAGTTTCCCCTTCTTTTTTTATGGATGTTGTAGACAAATTTCAGTAAGTAAAAGCTTTTCCGCTCTTTAACTGCCTACCTTGTATTAATATTTCACAAATATGTGGAAAACTTACTAACTTCTTACGAGATAGCTGCATTACTTTCAGGAGCTCCGTATTAAATGGTTATATTTTTTCGATTCGTTTTGTAATCTGGTCTATGTCTTTAATCGAATTCAGGCAGAAATACAAAGCATTTACAAGACATAAATACAGCTACACATTCGGATTCAAGATTAAAGAAAATATTTTTCACGCTTCTAATAGTTGTTGAAGACAGAGTAAACAAAATTAAAAACGAAATCTACAACGTGCCAGCAGACGGTTAACACCGAAAATTTGGACAAGTGTGTGTCGTATCACAGTGTATCTGTATATTTCCTTCATCTATCCTCAAGAGATATTGTGCATCGCCATACGGCATCTTCTACGAACTATATATATATATAGACTATTGACCATTGAGTGCCATAATAACTGTTGTTACGCCGTGCTTAAAATTCGGTTTATAGAGAGAAACAACTTATGAGCTCACGCCACGAAAGCAAAAGGATTTATACTAATTACTAGTCACCTTCGTCGATCGGTAGTAGAAAAAAATCGAAAAAAGAGGATTAATTGATTTAAAACGATTATAGCATGAGGGATAAATATCAAAACGTTCTAAATAACAAATGTCAGAAATACCATAAATCAGTAATGAAGGTGAGTTATGCTGATAGAGCCGGTGATCAATCCTAAGGACTATACTTCGCATGAAACTCATTTTCTTAAAGAATAACCTTCGTCCAAAAAAAATAAAAAAATAAAGTGTTTCCACTCCATCGTTTGAAGTTTTTCATTTCAAAAGCTTCAATTGCAGGTTTCTCTTCTAAAAATTAAGATCCTATCAGGACGACGACTCGCGTTGCAAAATACCACTATTCATATGGCGAGCTGTTTCACCTATCAGGTTGCATTCATTGTAAAATGCCATTCCAATAACATGAGACGTATACGAATAAATTCGAGTACTTCCTTCGGCGAGAGAGACCCTTTCCCATCGACCACGCCCCGCGATGTGGTCTGAATTCCGCCAATATATGTATATATATATATAATATGCATGAGAAAATACGCCAGAGGCTGTAATTATTATCTTGGATAGGAATTGGGAAAAACAGGATAGGAAAACATATAAGACGAAGACAAGGGAATAGTATATTTCAGGGAAAAATATTCCACGACCAGGAATCGAACCCGGGACCTTCCGATTACATGTCGGATGTTCTTACTATCTGAGTTACCGTGTAACTTGAATTTTCCCGTAAAAATACTTAATGTGTATTTGGGAACACAGTTGCTCTTTCACACCATGAGAGGAGGGTAGGGTAGGAACTCGAGGAAAGGAAGGAATAAGACGTCAGCACCTCCGAAAGACACCCGCGCGCACACACACTCACACTCGCAAACATAGAGACACATAATGGACGACACATGAAGGTAGGAATATGGCGACAAGCGCCTCAATAATATGTATGAGAAAATACGCCAGAGGCTGTGAATATTATCTTGGATAGGAATTGGGAAAAACAGGAATATACTATTCCCTTGTGTTCGTCTTATATGTTTTCCTATCCTGTTTTTCCCTATTCCTATCCAAGATAATATATATATATATATATATATCAGTGGATAAATAACTAGGAAAATGAATGCTATCGACCACTGCTGAGAGTCTCCCGGTCAACCCCTTCACAATAACTTCCGATTCATAGATCTTAATGTTTATCCTGGAATAAAAAATAATTAACTCTACGCTAACCTTATATCCTTCTTCCTTTCAGACCATCCGGAATTTCTATACCTTTCTCTTTCTCCTTTTCCCATCTTCTAACACTGTCGTCAACATTGTCTCCTCTTCATATCTCTCCCTTTCATCTTGCCTTTCTTCTAGGGAGTTCTCCCAACATCTTCCTGATCTCCCAAACAAGCACAAAACTCTTCTGTTGCCTACCAAGATGTCCATTTTACTTTTTTCCAAATTTTTCCACCCCCGGATCACAAAGTCTCCTCTAGTCTAAGCCCATCATCCTCTTTCTTCAAATTCCAGGCTTATTCCCCATACAAAGTCCCGTATTAAGACTTAACTAACATTTCCTTTTACGTCCTTACCTAAAGTATCACCATCTCAATTCTCTCATCCTTCTGAACGATTCCTCGCTGATGCAAATCTTCTCTTTTCTGTACTTACTGTTGTGTCTCGTTTCTTTCTGTATATTTCCCAAATAACTAAGATGAGCTACTTGATCCACCTCGGCCGTTGAATTTTAGCAGTATATAAGGCTTATTCAAAGTGGAATCCGTTGTTTCCACCACCATTCCTCCGCTTGCCTATGCACAATTTTTTGTTTATTTCACGAGACAATATATTTCTTGGTTTCTGCAGGTTAATTGCTCACTTATGAGAACCTTCAGGGTTGAATTTTTCTCAAGGGCTATAAAAGTCACCGTGTCATCTAGAGGATGGCCCTTTGCGTTTTGATTTCCACGAGGCCAGGAAGTCTTTCTCACATTTTTCATTCGCACTTTTCTCACATGAGCCGGAAATATTTATGTGAATAATTTTAATTGAGTTTCCAGGGCAGAGTGCAATGAATTGAGAACTTGCGAAGTATTAAACTATCGAAAAGAATTGAAATTTAAGTAGGCTGGATTTTCTTAAGAGTTTGACGGTAAAAATTATACCATGTCTTAATGAAATTATGATATAAATTAACAAGTCCAGCTCACACCTTAGTTAAGAAATACCTTTACCGAAGACCAGAAAGTCCTTGGTAAAGGAACATTTTTTGGGATAGATTTTTCAATATCTTAAATATAATTAACAAAGGGGCCATCATTCAAATCACTAGATGGCATCCTACAGACGTAATCTCAGAATATAATTTCCTGCTGCTTGTGGGAAATAAAAGGTTTTTAAAAAGCTGTCTTATTGCTTCATATACCACTATCGAATATTAGATCTTTTGAACTGAATAAGTAGTTTTTTTCCCCTTGGAGCTATTGGTGGAGTAAGTATTTCAGGCATTTGCATTAAACGAAGAAAGGGTAAAAAGCATGGATATTCTCAAATTAGAAAAAAATTTGACACTGCAAAATTAACTAAAAATGATTTTAGAGACATTTTGGCGTAGGTTGAACACATGTGCTAAATCTTTATACGAGTTACTGTTGGGGACAAGACTTGTGGATTTCCATTATGAAAGGAAGTGTAAACACACTTTGCGCTTCCACGGAAAAAAGGGATTTTTTTCCAACCAGTTTCACTACATAATAGCATCTTCACCATTACCATAATGATGCTACTACGTAATGAAACTAGTTGGAAATAAAAAATGTCTTTTTTATGTGGAAACGCAAAGTGTGTTTATATTTGCTTTTACGTGTGCTAATGTTGAATCAATATTTTTGTCATGGGATGTTAAAAATGGCGAAGAATTGAGATATCATCGGAGTATAAATCCATTCGAGTGGTTGCACTGCTACATATTACTATAATATCGGGAATATACAGGCCAAAAGACATCGAACGCTATTTAGATGTGAATAATCCTCCTGTAAGCAATGCAAAATGTCCTATAGATGCTAAAATATCAGTCTAAACCTGGAAACGGAATGTGATAACTGATTTCTTACAGGAACACGAAAGGGGTCTCAGTTCAAATAAGTATGTTCACATCATATCAAATGACACAAATGATTCTCATGTGGCTCTTTTCGCTTTCATTACTTTGCTCTTCGATTATTTATAAACGAACATGGTGCAGATATGAGGCTTCCTCCTAATTTTTAGGGAATTTGAATGGGGGAAGAAATATCAATCACATTTTCTATAAATCAGTTATGCTAAGAAGTACTTCACCAGAAGGTTTACATTAGTCATAATATACTTGGCCATTCTGCAGTAATACATGTTAGTTCTTCGCATACACGAAAATCCTTCATTGCGCCACGTCTTCCATAATCTTCCCTCACGGCCTCTCATTGTCTTATTCATGACGGCACTCCCTTTTGGAGGCCAAGGCAGTGCGGCTCGCTTCCCTCAGTTCCTCCAAGTCCCCTAACTCAACCACCATTGGCGTTTAAGAAATATTATTTTTTTGCGCTTGAAGTGGTTCTGCTCAGACATGCTTTTCGAGCCTTGCGGCGCACGGGCTTTCCGAGTCGTCATTTAAGTGGCGCGACAGGGTGGTATTGCGTTCAATTTGTTTATTTTTCTCTTGACAAAGCGCTGTGGTTTACTAAGATGCCGTTTACGTCCCTAATGTGCCTTCGGTTTTCAAATGATCAAGGGATGACATAAATGATATGTAAAGAGCATATTTAACGGAAATATTTCTAAGAGAATATAGTTCGTTGCTTACATCGTCGTAAGCCCTTACTGATTATGATAAATGGGGGAGAAAATGTCCATCAGTAAAATTATTTTACAATTACAAGAACAATTCTCCTATATAAGTAAATCTTATATTCTCAATTAAATTCTCAATCTTTCTATGGAGTAAATATCGTTGGCTATAAAGGGGCAAAACTATTTTCTAATGGATTATTAAAAATTCTAAATTGATGAAACATTAACCTCGGTAATGTTGCTTGAATGCTGAATGGTTTATGTTTGAATAAATAGTCATAATAATGAGGGCTGAAAGTCATCTGAACATCCGAAATTCAATTCTTATAACAATGAGATTTAAAAAATTCGAAATTAATATTTCGACTCATGAAAACATTTTTCTTTTATTATTTGTCATTATAATTTTCGAAATATAAATTTTAATTCGATAATAAACCATTAGGAAGAAATTTATGCAGTCCTTCGAATGCCTTTTGGTTTGCATATAATTTTTCATTGTAGAATAATGGGCTCTTTGAAATTATTTTTATTATTTAAGTCATAAATCCCAACTGGAACTTCAAAGTTCAGGTATTGTATTAGTAAAGAGGTTTACTCGGAGCCTTACTCGAGGATTATTGAAATTTAAGCCTCGGAGGCCAGGAGGGTTCACAGTCATAAAGGAGTCAGTGAAATGCAGTGCTGATGCCTGACGATCGATCGGAAAGTTCCAGCTTTTCTGTGGTGGCAGTAACTTAAGTGGTTGAACGATTGTTGACTTAATCAATGGAGAGGGTACTGAATATGGGACGAACGAACGAAGACGAAAGAGAGGGGGTTGACTCACAAGCGACTGAGAGTGAGTGATATACGATACACCGCACCAAATCGCTCGTGAGCGACTTGGAGAGTGAAAATAAGGTGGAAGTTCGAACCATTTCCGATGATATCTCTTAATTAGTCAGTTCCACGGTAATTAGCCGACTTAACTAGGACACGTCACATGCCAGCTTGCATCGAATATCTGTAGACTGGCTTTAGACATCTCGCTTTCACTTCTATCAGCAAGTGATTTGGCTAAAGTAACTCTGGGAAGCTTGTATATTGATTAAAACAAAATCACAGATCGGTTATTTGCTTGAATTGCTGGCCATGGAAAAACAAAAGATTTAAATTAAAATATTTTCTTCTGAGGTTTTATATTTTTATGAACCAATGAATACTCTAAGCAATGTTTAAGTGAAAATAAATTTTCGGGCGCAGCGCCTAAAATCTTCCAAAATATGAAGGATAAATAAAAAAATGTCTTCCAAGTTAGTGATTATTGTAAGTTTTATGCCTCTGTTCGTGGTAATTACTACGCGAGAAACATTTAATCTCAATCATTTAAGTCCTGTAAGAGGCTGATAGTAGGAGATTAACTTAAAAATTCATATAATACATACATATATATATATAATTCAGGAAAACTCAGACGAGTAGTAAACGCGAACACACCCACACTCTTATACACATACACACATAGAAAGAAACACTTAAAAGACTTACATTGGGAATAAATATTTCGGGACTTGCTTGCCCTTTCGTCGGTCTGGAAGAACATGAATATATATATATACATATAAATATACATATATATACATACTACATATATACAAGCACAAACATATGTGCTCACCTGACAAGCGCAGGAATGAAGGACCAAGGCGAGGCGAGACTATTTGTAGGCAGCAGGTAGATAAAAAACTTATATAAATACGAAGTAGAGGGAATGAAGAGAGGAAGAAAGAGGGGGGAAGGATGGAGATAAGATAGGGAGTGTGTGCTGTTAGGGAAGGAAAGGAAAAAAGCAACGGGGGAGGAGGATGAGGAAGAAGAAGAAGAGAAAGAAACCATCGATCAGAAAACACTCGTGCAGAGGTTCAAGGACTTCAGCGCCGGTGACGGCGACGGCTGCAGCATTCCTTCTTCCCCTCTCCCAACCCTTTCCCCTACTCGCCCACCATTGTCGCCCAGATCAAGACATTCTTCTTTCCGTCTCCCTTAACTAAATGGTATGAAAAGGGAAAAAACGCCAGTGTTCTTTCAATTACGGGCCTTTTTCATATTATTTCGTTGCGAAATCTTTATTATTCTATTTTTTTGAGGATATCACTAAGCATTGGTAGGTAGTCTAAAATAATGTACGTATTTACCGACGAATACCGGTCAATATTAATTTCGGCTTTCTTTTCAGGACAACATGATCAAACAATTCAGGAACTTACGTTTCTCCCACCCGTTTTAGCCTCTCCTCCAAAGCAACAGTATAATATTCTGGCTGGCCGCTGATTTTATTTAACATTTCCTGTCACAAAAATATAAGGATAGTTAAACCAAAAGTATATGTTTGAAACTTACCACTATGGAACGTTCTAAGACACCTTCTATCGCTTTTCCTATACGTAGTGCACTCCATTGTGAAATAGTTCACACCAGGCCTTAGGGTAATTTTTATCGCATCTTCGTCTACGAAAAAGTCATGAGACTCAGAAATATAAGAAGTAGGTTATCCTAGAAAATTTAATCATCAAACCAATCATCAATATGAACGAATTTCATTCTGATTTTTATAATATTGGTGAGGCGTGAGTATATTTATCTTTAATCTATCCGTTCAAACTTGGGAGTCGGGTATTTTTTATGCATGAGTATCCCCGTATTTAAAATAAGAAAGTCTCATCAGTAGCAATATTTTGTGATTCCCCGTTCCACCACTCATCAATTTATTCCGCACTCCTTCTAAAATTTAACTGGGTAAGCATTATAGATTTTTTAATAGAAAAATCTACCGCTCAAAGAGCCATATCGGTGACCTTTGTAAAAGATCAGACAGAGGATACCATTACTTAATGCACAAAGTTCATAACCTGGATATGAATGGAGTCTCAATGAGAATGCTTAACATTCGTATCCTAGGCAGGATACTAGAAGCTTTGTCATTCAAATACACCGACGCACGAGCGTATTACCTTCCAGACATCTGGTAAACCGCCAACACCGCGCAGACATTGAAATATTTGTAAGCAGGAAGAACGAAGGCGTAAATTGATAGGGTCAACATCAACCGGTCCTTAACAAAGGATGTCAACAGCTAACACCACGAGTCTTGCGTCGTGTGCATTTATCGCCATTGAAGTATGCAGAAAAGTAAAAACTTTACCGCAGACCGAAGTACGACCAAATATTCCAAACATTCCTCGGGTAAACGAACCCCACGTAGTCTAGGAGAGGAACCGCTACACCCTCGCCGCATATGCGTCTCCTTCTTTTTTTCCCTCCCGAGCATCCGGTTCCCCCCTATTCCCGCCAGCCTCAAAACATTAACAGACGCCCATTTCCCTTTCGAAACACTCAACGAGCTCCGCATAACATATATCTCGGTCGAAATTGCGGATCAATTTATGCCGCGTGTTTACGCGCCCATCCCACGTGAGCCGAACACCCGAAAGGGGCGCAAACACCTGCCATCACCGGGCGTCCGCCGCCTCTAGCATTCAGCCCCGTCTCCTCCCTTTGTCCGACCCTCTACCGATTTTCCCGCCCACAACATTCCTATGCCATCCTTCCCACTGCATTGCCCGAAGTCCTTCCTTGTTGCTTCTCTTCCCTTCTCCGCCAAAATTTCCCCCCCTCCCCCGCCTTAGTCTTTCCGTTTGTAATCGTGGTCTCCTGTGGGAACTTTTATGAGCCCACAATAAAATTCATCTCCGACAATAGCTTCTACTTCTTCAGCGTTGCCGTGGATAAAATCTCTAAAGGTTTTCGAAGTTCTCGAAAATTATTTTGAAATTGAAATGAAGGTAAATCGTCAGTGAAATACATCGACGATAACGAGTGATAAGTAATCATTGACAAGAATCCCGGACTTTGAGTTGGAAGAGTTCATTTTTCCTATATCCATTCTTACTTTCAAGTACTCGATAAAAATCTACCCAATCTGGTTACCAATGTATTTGACGACCGTTTCACAATATTTAAAAAAAAATAACACGACGTTGAGTACTTATTCCTAAACTTGTAATATCATAGATCTATTATTTTAAAATAGTTGACAGCTCTTCATTCTTTTCCGTTCTTTAATATGTGCTTACAAAGGAAGCAATTCTTAAAATTAACTCACATATCTGTTTCAGGTAATGTTTTCACATCTGTTGTTTTTCTTTTACATGGTTCCTTATTACGACCATAGTAACTACTGAGCGTGTAAATATACAAAATATAAACACAGGTACCTAGCCGTCTCCAGTTGTCTCAAACTCTAATCTTCAGTACCAGGAGAGTGTTTTACGCGCTCTTTCAGATTTCACCGTCCAAGTGAAAATTAACCAAGTTTTCTTATAAGGACACCAGATTCATTCGAGGATAGTGACGGATCTTCGCACTCATTCACCACAATTTTCCCCAGCCCCTCATTTTAATGGATTTAGCATTCCCGACACTCCTCCTCCGAGGACTCCCACTCTTTCCCGCGGATGAATTTGACGTCGTAAAGGTCTGCGTGCATTAACTTTTCAGTATCGTAGGCGGAGGCTCCGTTCGCACGGGGCGTCCGGCATTTCCTCGCGAGATCGCTAAACTAAGAACGTTCCCCGTCGCGATGAAATATTCATCAGCCTCTTTCCCCTAACGTCAAGATGACAAAAGTGCTCCCGCAAAAATTGTATCCCTCACCGCATCCCGTGGGCACGACCGGCCCCCGCGTGCCGTATCTTCTTCCC
>WURS02000014.1:10344627-10355937 GCA_011762765.2 Rhinocypha anisoptera | reverse complement strand
CCACCTTCCTGGACTCGCCCTACCTCGCCTATGTGGTGGAGGGGGCAGGCGCTCAGGCCTTGCCGGCGGCCGTGCTCACCGTCTCGGCGTTCGACGCCGACGGGCCACCGAACAACCAAGTGCGTTACTTCATCAAGGAGGGCGACAACGATCTGTTCAAGATCAACGCTTCCAGCGGAGAGATTTCACTTCACAGAGCGCTGGACAGGGAGACGCAGGAGGAGTACATCCTGACTTTGGTCGCCATGGATACCGGTGAGTCCATGCTAGTAATATTTCACTTTGATTCTAAAGTAACCGTGCGAGTAAATGGTTAATAAAGAGGACAATATAAATATCCTTTGTTATATGTTCAATATAATTGGCGTTGTGCTGTCTTTGAACGAAATAAATAAATATACTCTTGCTTACTTTTCAAGTGTATTCGAATCATATATATTTTTAATGCACCTAGAAACATCAAGTAATTAACATTCATCCCCTCTCAAGTTGTCTATTACTCGCGACTCTTCACAGAATATCTTTCTCTAATTATAATTCATTCGGATACATCACATCTTTTCCTCCCCGACATCAAAATCTCTTTATTGCTTTCCTTAATAAGTTAGGCTTTAATTTCTTTTGTTTATCCTATTTACTCTGTAATTGATTTTTTAACCTTCGCTGAGGACGTCTTGTAAACAGAACCATAAAAATCACTTGAATATATATATATTCAAATATGAACGTTGGCTTAAAATTTTTCCATGTGACACATTCCTTACATCTCCTCATGTTCTGCATACAAAATCACTAAATAATTCAGCTGTTTAAGCCTAAATAGAATTTGACAAAATAGATATTGCTATACAAGATATTTTATAGCTCGTTTGTAGTTTGTTTACTTGAGTGTATGGATCGCAATATGCCATTTAGTGTTAAAAATATTTATCCTTAAAAGCCCTCATATTAATTGTATACTTGTAGAAAAGTTGATTTTATACTTTCACGGGATTTTAGCACGTACTTCTTTAAATTGAATTATATATCTACGTAATTATTTTTAAAACATGTTGACAATTTTCTATTCAAACAATGCCCCGCAGCGAGACATTCATTTGATCTTTCAATTAGAGGTTTCTTAAATCTTTGGAGAATGCACACGTTTCGAAGACGCTGGAGTTGGTACAAGGGCGCAGGTTCACGGTAACGTTCTCCTGACATTTAAATGGTAGAAAACTCCCCGAGATTTAATGTTTAGTGTCAACTTTGGGTTTTTTCAAGAAGCCACCTAATTGGAGAGGAACTTTACCTGCGTATCAATTTGATCTTTGCAATGAATATATGTCCACCCTCCTAATGCACCACCCGATAAGCAGTAATCTTACATTAATTCCTCGTCTCATGGAATAAATATCGCGTGTTCCCTTTTGGATTATGACATCTCCGATTTCCTCTTCTCCACAAATCTCCCGAGGTTGTCCTGCCGTTTCGTCACAAGAACCCCGACACTAGAGGGCTCGTTTCTCTTTGTAGCCATCCGTTCAGATTATCCGGGGAAGGGAAGAAGCGGTAATGGGACGGGGACAGGGGAGGAGTAAAAGGCTTGCGGTGGCGTGTTGTAGCGGCAACAGAGTGTGAGATAGACACCCTAGTATCCCCTCCTGTAATCTTCGAAGAGCAGAGGGAAATGGGCTGCTGGAGGGAGGACGGTGGCGAAGATGAACCGCTGAAGCAATCTCATCCGATGGATGGGCATGGATGGAAGAGTTTTAATACCCGGTAGCCGCAGAGCAGCAGCCTCTCCCCCCTCTCTATCTCTCTTCCTCCCTCTCTGCCCTCTCGCCCCTTGCGCCAGCAATCCATCCACCCTCCATTTTCTAGCGGAAGCGTCTTAAACACACGCTTTGGCATTCCCGATTAGCTTCCCATTCGCGCGTTGAAGTCTCCGCCGCCACGTTTCCCATAGAGAAGTCTCGTTCAAATTGAAACATATCCTCTTGCACCTTGTCCCTAGCGGCAATATGGAGGGCCTCTATCCATCTTCGCCCGCCGCCCGACATCACCACCACCACCAGCACCGCGTGTGCCCATCCCTTCGGGTGCCACCTTTCATAGTGGCAGGGTGAGGTGGTGTCTAGGAGGAGTGGCCTCCGCGTTCAACTCATATAACTTCTTCGTTCTACCCCCCTGACCCATCCTCTCCCCTTGTCTTTGAATGGGGGGTGGAAAAGTGGACGGCGGGTGAGGTGGAGGATAGTCTCCCTCTCCTCCTTCCGCCTTTTATGCCACGGGGAAGGCAAGAGACCGCCGCGCTAATAAATTCATCATTGACGCGCAATGCTTTAAGTCAAGAGCGTGTTGGTTCAATCTACGGCGGAAGAAGGACAAGGGAGAGTTTGGGAGGAGGGAAGAGATGAGGGTTGAGGTCCCGCTGAGCTCCGGTCATGAGGGAAGACAGACAGAACATTATACAGGACGTTTCTCTAATTGTCATGCGTACGAAAATGCTAGGAATTCAGGGTTTAAAGATATAAGAGAAGGATCTGCAGTTGAAATCTTTGAACCAGTGTGACATTTCGCTATTAAAAATAATGAACAATACTGTGAATAAGTAATTATTAATGAAAGGGACCTAAGAAATATATGAATTTCTTTTAACTTTATTTGTAAACATTAGATGTTAAATTCTCAGAATGAGATATGAGAGGAGTAATTGAAGTAACTTTGCAATTACTAATGCTCTTATATATTACCTTTTTTATAATGATCTTCCGTTGTCTCTCAGAAATAATGAAGCATCAACTGATACAATTTCCCCTTGAAATATTATTTTAATAACTGTAACATCTTTTAATTAATATTTAAAAAATGGATAAAGGAATATTAAATATAACTTGGGAGTCTATAAGTATACGAGTGAAGGGTAGTATATTAGGTAGAATTGGTAGGTGGAACAACGCAGTTTCCTGAACTTCAAGGATACAATAAATTTTACACGCAAGAAAATGTAATTTTGAGTCGCATCTTTTGCAATGGCCAAAGTTCGGAGAAGAGTACACTAAAGGAGTTGTAGCAGACTTAGAGGTAATATATGAGAAGAAGAGATCTGGGGGGGGAATCCCTATGTTCCCAAGGCAAGGATCAGGTGTGAACCACTGCTGTGCATTAGAAGGGGTCAACGTGAACGCACCGCCAGCAATGATTAACGAATCTTGCTAAACACAGTATCCCGTCTTCACCTTAACACCTTCTACTACCGGTTTCTTTTTATCTTTCTCCTTTTACTTGCCCCACTCTCTTATATCATTTCTAGAGCTCACCGAAGCCTTGTTTTACAACAGAGGATTAATGATGCTTCTAAGCATTCGATTAGCAGAAGGCCCTTCATGAATTCCACCTATTGGTAGTTAAACACAAAATCAATAAATTAGCCTCATAGTCATATAAATAAATTAATTTTTTTGCGTTCAAGATTGCTTACAAATGCTAACTTAAAAATTACTGTGCTAAACTAAATAATAAATAAATATAAATTAACATATGAAACAAAATAATAAATAAATCTCCGAGACATTTTCTTCTTACAATCCAATATTACAAACTTTTTTTACATTGAGATTAATTTCCAATCAGTAACATATTTTTGTAAAATTTCTGGGGTATTTCACTGAAGCACATCTTTGCGAGAAAACTTCGCAAAGACGGAGTTGGAAGGGAAAGAAAGTGTTTGAGTGGGAGAAGCAATGGGAAAGCAAGACTCATGTCCGTAATCTCCTCTTCTTTCCCGGCAACGCTTCCTACTCTACTCCTCCTACCATCCCAGAATCCTCCGCCTCCGTCCAGCCGCGTGCTATCACGTTCCCAAGCAGCCTACTCGATGCCAAGAGCATTTCCTCGTCCTATTCTTGCCTCCTTCCTCTCCTCCCACTCCCCCTCCACACTCTCTTTCTCTCGCCTCGAGGACGATGGTGGGAAAAGTGATGACCGCCCTCCATCGACGAGATCCCGGGTTTGTATCCCTCCGTTGATTACTTCTCGGCTGTCCTATATTTACTTAATTATCTCTGGACTCCTTTGCTTTGCGTCTGTATTTGTTAATAATGTTTTATTCGGTCGTTGAAGTCTACAAGTTATTAAGCTTTTTGAATTTCTTTCATTGGCCCGTGTTCAAGTTTGCATGTTTAATTACAATCAAAATCTGGAATCGACACTGATGCAGAAATTTCTATAAATGTACTACCGTGAGCTATATTTATAATCAATTACCTTATCGGTCAAAACTACAAGTGTATGAATTCTGAATTACATGAGGCTCTAATTAATATGTACATATTATATAAAGTAATTTCATGAATATGAGTATTTTGAAGGATAACACCGAAGAATATGTGAAATTAAACTTTTCTTCGGAATAAACTGCTATTATCATCGCTCACTAAGTGGGCTTAGCCGACGTACCAAACGTTAAAACAGCCACAATGCTTCATGAAATAAATCTTACAAAGAGATTTAAGGAATTTTATAGATTTAGGAAAAGTCTATAAATCCATTTTCATAAAATATTTTAGTTTTTGTCAAGTATGTAAGTTAATTTAGGACAAAGTTAGCATGCAAAACAAAGGACTTTCTTATAGTGGGGTTAAATAGCCATTTCCTGGTCTTTCTACTTTCTCATTTTATGGGCATAGAAAGTGGGATATTTGCCATAAATGGCCTGGACCTGGGATACCAGTTATCCACGGACATCTTGGTTGCATTCAGGCTTTGTTTATTAAGCTTATCCTTACACACGCTGTGTTTTAGAATTTACTTTCTGCTCGGCTGATTTACGTCTCTTCCATGGCAGTATTTTTGTTCAGTGGAACACCACAGTATAGAAACCTGTGGAACAAGTGTGGCGCTAGTACTTGTAGATAAAATTTCCTATGTTGAATTTTTCACCTCTTGCCATTTTAACCGGTACAGTTAATCGCGTCGTCGTTTGTGAAGTGATCAGTTACTAGGATTTATAAATTTACATAATATTTGGCACTCCTCTTTCGTTCTTTGTTGAGAAAGCATTACCATCATTTGAATGTCACGACTCATTCCATGATTATCAGCATTCAAAACGGCCATTGGTTTTCCCTGAGGGTATACTCAGTAACCATCCTTCTTGTTCCACGTACGTACCTTCTAATGCGTCAACGTAGCAACCATAGGCCTCCTCCGATAAATATCCTGCCGCCTCGTGAAATAAAAAGCCCTTAGAATACTCCGATCCTTCTGGAATATCGGGAGAGGAATTCCGAACCAGAAAACCGATTGTATCAATTTCCGTGGAAACAATTACTTGGAGGTGTGAACGTTTGGGGGCGTGAACAGTCAACGACCTTGTTTAGACTCAGAAGAAAAAAATCTTGCGTTGCAAGGCTCATCGTCTGCGGCCTTTGCTTCGCATCCTCTCGTCGACGAAATGTTGCATACCGAGCAATAGACCGGTGTGGAAAAGGCGGAGTGGAGGAGGAGGAGGACTGAGAAACGAGGAAGAGACAACAGGGACGGGACCTTTGAGCCCTGGGAGAAGAGCAGGAAAGAGGCGGATGGTGGATATCGGTCGAAGCAGCCAGGTTGATGGGAAGGGAAAGGAGAGGTACCTGAGTTAGAAGGGGCGATAGGGCGGGCCGGAGAGAATGAATGGGGGGAGGTGAAGGAAGGGGGGGAGGGAAGATGTAGGAAATGGGGGACGGTGAGCCTCACACCGCGCCTCGCTGTTTTCCCCTCGGCGCTCGCGAATGACTGCCGTGATCTCCGCAATCGATCGGGAGGAAAAAAGCGAGATGTCTGAGGACGGAGAGGGGATCCGATTGGCCTCCCAGCGTGCCTCCCGCACCTCCTCGCCACTTAGCTGCTCCCGCGGCACCCTCGCCTCTCCATTGAAATCCCTTTGCTCCAGCAGAAATCCTCCGTCATCATTCGGATTCCCTCCCTCTTAAATGACATAAACCTCCAAAAAAAGGTTTCGCTTTTTATGGAATAATTAATAATGAATTGAGTACCGGCTTTATTGACCTCGAACAATTTGATGAAAAAAAAACTGGAGGACCAACTGGTACGAAGTCTTAACAACATGCCTCGTATTTGATTTGTATAATATCGTAATTGAATTCCTAACTATCCAAGAAAAAAGTCGTATTATTATATCATTGTGTAGAGCAGATGAGTGAATTGGAGACATATCCTACAAAAATAAATATTAAACAGAGCTATTTTAACTATATATATATATTTGCATTTGTGTGTATATATATGTAGATATATGTTTAATATATATTAAAGTAGGTATTTTCCTTTCTAATCAAATAAGTGGGGTAATTATTCAAGGACGAGTAAGATAGTTGGTCTACATTGACCATTGCTGTTTCCGGACTAAGTAATCACCGTTTGCGTGACTGTTCCTTTAGTAATTGCCTTCAAATGGCGTAGCATTTATTGTGAAGGCAAACAAAAACATTTTGTGCACATTTGTTTCCCCTACAAGATCATTTATCTTTCATTCACGACACAGTTTTTCCTCGGTTAAACAAAATGTTGCGATTGTATTATTATACGATTGGTATCTTGACGCATCCGAATTTTTAAGCTTGCGATAAATCTGTCTAAAAATCAGTGATTGTTGTCAAAGTCAAATCAGTTGACAAAAATCAGTCAAAATCAAGTTTCTTCAGTTTTTGCTTTAAACTCATTAAAAATCAAATTCCACTTTGCCTATGCCTTTTTCTTATTGTTTTAAGTCGATTTTTTCCAACGTGAAGATGATAATGTAGACTGTATGAAATTTAGTGTAACTGGATGATGCGGGAATAAATATTTTAAACAGTGCTTTGTATTCTGGCTGCTTGATGCCTAAGTGATTCACCATTCTGGCAGCGAGCCGAGTGAAAACTTTGACCGAGATGTCCACCGCATGATCACAGTAATGAAACCGCTACACCCTCTTTGGGATCTCTTCAACGGAATTCCAACACCCCTCCCCCATTTATCGCTTGGCGTCGCCTCATTCTCTTCTGCTAGTCGTCTAGCGGGAGACTAGCAGATGTAAGGATGCAAGGGCGCCGAGGGCAATGCCATGTCTCTCTTTTCCTAATCAGCGCAGTTGGGGAAGATTGTGATAAGGGGTGGAGGGTGGTTTGATTGAGGGTCTCGTCTAAGGGAAGTACCGTTAGCGGTGCGGAATATCTAATTAGATTTTTATCCCCTTGCTTGGAATCAAAAGAGATTCCGAATTTTTAGCGTTTATGATATTTTCCTTTTTTATTCGTTACGTACGTAAAATTAATAGTTTGTAGTATTCGTTTCCTTTCACCGCGAACACCCTTAATGAATATTGGTGAATATTTGGCTGCTATTATATCCGGCCGAAGAATATGAAAATTTACACCTTTGGGAAATGAAAAAAATACCTTTCCACTAGTACTTTCCACTAGTTCATTGGAAACCACTAATTTTGAAGTAAAGGCGAAAGGTACAAATTTGATGAAATCTTTCAATGATCCAAATAGAGCCCTATGACTCTCCCGGTTCATTTCATTCCAGTCATAACCCCTATGCGAATCACTCCGCAGAAGCAAAACGACGTGTGCTTCGTATTGAAACCTGTTAAAAGATTTAAAGCCAATAGTAGTGAATGTTTCTCAGTGGAGGGACCTCCATCTGTGTAAAACTAAATCAAAATGTCCAGTGGTAACTCGATGAAGGCGAGGAACGTCGCAATTACATTTGTATTCAGGATTTCGTTAACGAATGAAGGGCAGTGGTAGCTTACGTTCGCGCATGCCATCCCGCTTTCATTCCCGCATTCCCTTCGCCTTATCGTCATCCGATGTTACAAAGAATTGTGCACTGGCAAATATTTAGGCGACGCCTAGGGAGATGCCGTCGGTACACGATGTCTTCATGGAGAAGGAAAGGGCCATCAATGAGCACACAGTTTCGCTCGTTTCTTTCTCTCTCACATCGTGGGGTGGAAAGTTGCTAGGCATCAACCCCCAAGGGCACCCCCCCCCCCCATTTATTAATCCAAGGGCGTCCGTGGGTGCAGGGGCACTAGTGCGGATGGTGGTCGGAGGAGAGTCGGAGAAAGAGAGAGAGAGAGAGTAAGGGAGAGGGGGGGAGGGGGAGAGGGAGGCACCTTTTCACCCCACCCTCAATGGTAATAAGAGGACTGGGGAGGTCGGGGGGAGAGGGTTGGAAGGGCAAGTTGCAAGTGAGTTTACAACGGCTCCCCCGGCCGGTGCAATGAAGAAGAGGAAGGGTTGACGCGGGAATCGAAGGGGTCTCTCGACGCAGGAATGCCGGTCGAGTACTCGAAGACGGACGGAAATTGGACAATGGTCGCATTAATCTTAAATGTTCCTCCATATTACGATATTCCATTTTAAAAGCACAGGTTTATGTATAATAATAGCATGTCTTGTGGAAAGTGGCGAGATTGGTAATAGCGGTAACATTTTACACAGTTGGAATTTTCTCTGGTACACCTTAAAATATTACATACTAATCCTAAAAAGGTTTCCTGGGGCAGGTGCGCCAATCGGTTTCATGTGATAAACGTACACCGAACCTTACTATTCACAAGATGGTAAACATACTTTGTACTTTCCATATGTAGTTTTTTTAACATTCGCCACCGTTCCTAGATAAGTTGGTCCTGCTGTTATATTCCGACTTAGCTCATTACTCGTATATCTAGCTAAAGCTGATAATGTGTATGGCACGATTTTTTGCCAGGCCTTGGGGACATTGCATAGCAAGCAAATTGTGCATAGCAAGGTGAATTAAGACCAAAAATAAGCGTTAGAAACCTGATAGGGGGGAGGGTGAGGTTGGAGAATTGCGGGTATTCCTGGCAGGAGGAATGAGGGGGAGGGGGGAGGTGGGGTGACCAGGACAAGGAGATCTGTTCTACCCCATACATTTCTCGCCACTTTCTAATGCGAGGATGGGTTAATTTCTCAAGAATTCTCACGGAGTTTTAAAGATATAAGAAACGAGAAAGACCTAGTATTCTTTCGTGACTATGTATAGAAAAAATAGAAAGCTTGCCCATCTTTTTGTCCTGGTACTTGAAGTCGGAGGCAAATGAAGTCATGATATTTAATTGTAAATAAATTTGACTAAATCAGACTAGAATATTTCTTCATTGGTAAATACATTCGTATAATATAAAACGGTTAAAGAGATACCTAACGATGTTTTTTTTTGGACCTGAGGTAAATATTTAAACACGTTGATATGAACAACGTGCTAAATAGAATAAAAATACTGAAATCATCTATAAAGACCTATGGTTGATATATACTCTACACAGAAAGCAGGCAACTGTAATAAATTGCGGCGAAATCAGAGAAGTGGCAGGGATGTAGAGGTAAGATAGGGATTCTAACTATCCTCGCTGATGTTCATTGTTTACATCAATAAGGCAGCGATGTAAAGATACAAGGAAAAGAGATTAGTATCTTGAGATTTGCAGAGGATATTTCCTACTTGTAGTGAAGAGATAACATTAGACTATATGAGAATGGTAATAAGGATATATTACCTGAAGATGAACAGGAATAAAAAGAAAGTAACGTACACCGACGAAATAAGGAACATGTCCATTTAAAATCAAGGAAGGACAAAATTAGACAGGTGGAAAAATTATTCAAGACATGCAGTAAGATCGCCAATGAAGGAATGAACAAGAAGCAGATCATAAGAGGGTAAGAGTCCAAAGGATGAAGGCAATTGTTCAGAAGATACAAATACCTACTGAGAATATTATTAGCCTGCACATAAGGAAGGTGTTCCTAAGGATAGGTTCGACTGGCACTCGAAACATCTCCAGTTCAAATCTCGGCTGAGGGCATTTTTTTCTCTATGCAATCGGAGGGTTCGCATCTTCCTCACCACATTTTGTGTTCGTCCCTTTATGTGTTATTCTCCCATTCCTTATTTTCTATTAATCGTATTTTTTCGCCATTTTGCGGTTATATCTGTATTTGTGTGTATGTATATATATATTTATTGATTTATTTATATTTCTTAAATTATTTATTTATGTTTTTATGTAATCGTTAGTATGGTGTCCGACAATATCGTAGATGTGTAAATAATCATGACGTTAGTTGAATATAAGCAAAAGCTTTAATAATATTACTCTTACAGCAAAATTTATAACTCTCTTATCAACTAACAGACAAAGAAAGATAAAAAATCTGCACATATAAATTTGTTATTTATACTACGCAGTATTATTTGTTCATAAATATCCCCTGAGGGCAATACTGCAATAATTACTGTATTTATATTATTAAATTTAATGGTGTAAAGGTTGCAATTCATTAATATAAAGATATTAATATTTATTAGTGTAATAGGCATTCCTGAATCTCCAAGACAGCGTATGCGGACAATGTAAATTTCTGATCGGGGCCTTTACATCGTTCTGCAATGTGAGATCACACTCTTCAGGTCTCTTCTTCAATTGAATTCTGCGCGTAATCGGGGTAATTAAGGGGTACCAGTCCCTACCTTAATTTTTTGTTTTTCTGATGCTCACTCACGTTGTGGTTATCCGCTAGCACATTACACTTCGAGATAAATAGTAAAGCTTCCCCCAATAACTCCAAAAACAGATGCGCACGACGCAAACAATCACATTTCCCTCTGCTGACTCCGGTTGTTAACACCTGCTTTGCTAAACGTGCAAAGAAAAAAATTATATTGAAAAAATCCTGAAACGCTTATGTGACCTGGCAAATTGGAATGTACAAATGACACTCGGGAAGAGGTGAAATACTGTTATAATATTGGAGAATTTACATCCGAGGCTCACTCCGATTATTAAAGGATTCACAGGACATTCGTCGTCTAGCAATGTGTGCCTTCCTAGGGCATAATTCGGCGGTGAATTTCTTCGACGTGTTTGCCTCACAGTGAGGCGGGAAATCTCCGGATGTCCCTCCTTCGGCACCCACGTCAACTTCCTTCCGCTCGACACTATAGCAATACCGATCGGTCACCAAGGAAGGAAACCCTTTAATGCGAAGATCGAACACCATTACCAGTAAAATTCCGCGAATGATAATTACGCGTAAATTAGCAACACTCTTCTGTTCACTCACCGGCAGCGGGAAGTCTGGGCGCTCCGGCAAACGGGCCGCCGGCGTGCAAGCGATCGAGGGATGTGCGGCGGCCCGCTGGGAGGGAGAGAGAGAGAGAGAGTCAGACGGGGGGGGGGGGGGGGGGGGGGGGGGGGGCGGACAGGAGGGGTCGCGGGCGGGGAGGGGGGCGGGGGGGGGGGGG
>WURS02000014.1:10262136-10272510 GCA_011762765.2 Rhinocypha anisoptera | reverse complement strand
GCGGGGATAAAGAGAGAGGGTGGCGGTTGGAGTTGCGGAGGGTGGCAAATATAGACAACTCCACCATTAATTGCAGGTCGCACGCCAAAGATACAAGTAGCTGATAATTTCAACCCTAAAGTGTATTTTCCGCACGCGTGCTATTTTTTCCCTCGTACACGCGTAGTTGGCGTGGTGTGGGGGGGGGGGGGGGAGAAGTGGTAAAGGTTTCGAGAGAGAAAGGAGGAGCTTCAGTCACCAGCACCGCTGTGGCTGATGAAGAGTGAGGAAAGGAGGGGAGGCTAAAGGGATGTGGGAGGAGAGTGTGGTAAAGGGTTTCCCAAGGGTGTAGGGTGAGGGAAGGGTTAAGAGAGAGGGCGAGAGAGAGTCATTTCTAATTAGTGACCACTTGGGTGTCGCGAGGAGCAGTGCTAAATCTTCCGACCGGACGTCTTGGAATTAGTTCCTTCGGTTTCTTTCTTCCCCTGCCGAGAGTATTAGAGCCTAATCGCACTCTCTCTGCGGTGGAGGCGGGATGTGTGTGAGGCGGGTGGGGGAGTAGAAAAAAGGTAACTGGCGGAAGGAAGCATTTTTCTTCGGCGACCAATCGTTTCGGCGTCCGCGGCGGCTGAGAGGAGGAAATGGGGACGAGGAGGAGGGTGGGGACGCGGGCGGGGCGGAGGCGAGAGAGGAATGAGATGTGAAGAATGCGCCGTCTTCTTGGGATGGGGTGAAATACCTCTTCGCGGGTGTCCTCGCCTTCGTCCTCCATTGTCGGCACAGCTGTGTGTGTGTGTGTGTGTGTGTGCGTGCGAGTGCATGTCTGGGCGAGGGAAGGATGCTAATGCAAAAATGGGCCGTGGAGGCGTATTGTCTCGACCGAGGTTTTCTTGCCGAGGGAGGGCGGCACAATGCCGAACCCACTTTCGATCTTCATAAGCAGGCATCGTCGGTCGCATTCGCCCCTCGGCGTGCCTTGGCAAATCGCCTGAGTGAAGCGGGCGAGATAGAAAATAGCGAAGTCGGAAAATTACGCACGTAATAAACCCATTGACGTTATTGGTGCTTATAAAAACAACATTCTAAATTAGCTCGAGAGCTGTTAGAAATAAAATTAAAGGAAGGCACTTTTTTTGCATTCTTTCCAGATGGGAAAGGAAAAGGGTGTTACCTTGCGTGTGGGTCGAATGAACCGCGACAAGTGAGAAATATATAGCTTTCTATGAACTCCATTGCAGGCATATTTGTCCTTTACATTGTTAACAAACGGACTGCTTTTCTTTGGTCGTACGCTTCGGGTGAATGAAAATTTCATTGAATGCATGAAATGAATGAAAAAAATATTGCAACCGAAGGCAGGGGTACCTGGCCTCATAGTTTCTGCCAACCTTTTTGTTCTCACAAAGTTATCGGTTCGCCGCGTCAAGGGAATCTTCGACGCGGCAGACACCTATAAACTTCATTCTCTCATTCATTATGTAAAACGTATTATTCAATTTTCAACATAGTCTTGAGTCTGGTAACAAACTGTTTAGTGTCCGTAACTTGAAACTCTCACACGTGCTCTCGGTAATGAATCGCGAAAGTAATTTTCCCCAGCAGCCTTTCGTGGGTCGAATCAGGCATACAGACGGAGCTCGTTAGCACCTGCTGAAAGATTCTGGCTTCCGTTACCGAGTGTTTACATTTTATATTATCAGACAGAATTTTACACCGTTTTGTGTTCTTAGTTATTGAATGGCATTGATGCGAATTTATGCTTAAAACATGTCATGGTTAAATTACACCAGTGTAGGATTTTTGTATATAGAAAACAAACCACATTCAGTTTTGGGCAGTAACAAATGCTTCAACAGAAGCCTGACGTTTTAACAACTATAATTATTCAATAATTCTTACGTCTAGCTTAGACATTTATAATTAAGGGTAACGGTGTAAAAGTTGTTCGACAGTTGATGCCATATGCATGAAAGATTGTTTCATGTTTCATAAATGTATTTCAGTTTTTACTTTCGCCATTACGTCCCTCGCACAGGGTTACTTCACCTGCCTGCCAATCTCCTTTAAAAACCGTACGCACTCCTTACACATAATTCTTCGAGATGTGCTTTGCATTTAAATCGTTTATTTTCATCCTCCGATTCTAATTGCCTTCGTCAATGAGACGACGGCGTCAATCCGATAGTCCGTCCGCACAGCAACCTCTGATAGATAAGTATTAGGGAGGAGGCGACTTTAGCGCCGAGAGACACGCCATTTGAGGGATCCGCGCATCACTCCACCGCGTGGCGGGAGAGCGGCTTTCTTTTTAGACTGGTTACCGCAGGGCGAATTGGTTTATCCTTTCTCAGGAGAGTCCACAATCGCGTGTGCGTCGGATTACATTTACCACCCTTTTGGCATACCTCCAGTGGGCGAGCGATCTCCTCAGGTGCGACCTCTCCTATCCAACATCTCACCGCCGGGAAGAAAGTGGAATCGAAAAACAAAATGAAAAGGTAGAGAATTCACAGAGGGGAAGGAGTGGAGAAGATGAAAATGAGAGACTTCACACGGATGGACAGCAACAATCTTTTGCTCGAATGACTTTGAGGGCTAAATGTCTACTATCCTCCGCCGTTACGATTTGCTTTCGCTTCCTTGCTCTGAATCTCGCATTCGCATTCAGTGATGTGGAATTATGCATTGCAGAATAATAGAATGGAATGTAGTGTTTGCAGGAATATATGGAGAGTGAGTTGATTTAAATTTGCATGTGCTGTACAATATCTTGGGAAATGCTACGCGTATTATGCACGCGAATGGGATTAACTCCAAAAGGTTTATGGCGTGGGAACGGAACTCCTTCCCAAGTTGCTGAATGCTGTAGGAGATTCTCACTTTATTGAGTCGTTTTACTAATCCGTTGATAACTAAGTAATCTCGGTTCTTTGAGAAATAAAGTTTTACTAAAACCTCTGTGACAATAATCCTAACATTTCACTTTGTGGTGAAAGGTATTAGAAAACAATTTTTTTTCCTTTTTTGGATTTTTTCAACGAGGACTTTTTTAAGACAGTGAATATGCGACGGAATGTACGTGCACATGATTTTATAAAAACGGAAAATTGACATGTTGATACATAAAGATTAAAATTATTACACGGAGTAGAATGACCTCAGTTTGAGACCATTCAATGCGTGAACAGCTCTTAACGAGAGAAATTTCAGTTCAGGGAGAAATAGAAGTTTCATCTTTCTCGATGTACAGTTGATGGGCAAATATGAAAAATAATATGTCCATGTTACGGGAAACTGCCTGTGCACGAATATTTTTGTGTACACAAATGCACACAAAATATCGCTATGGGATGCGGTCAAAGTGTGATTCGATTCGGAAAGGGCGCTGTGAAAAGGATCAGTTTCCACCTGCCTGGTGGATTCCACAGGACAAAACGAGTGCAGTGAATAAAGTTTAGTGACTAAAGAGAAGGGGAAGTTGGGGGTGGGGATTTGGATATCAAGGTAGGGGAGATCCTCGTGGTATGGGTTTTCTCCAACAATAAATTTCGCGGCATTCCGGCTCGGGAGGTGGGAAACCAATGGCAAAATAAAGCCGCGAGGAGGGCAGAGATTTGAATTTTACATCTCCATCTCCGTCAGCGATTAGAAAGTCCGTTTCTTCCCTCGTTCAATAGAATAAATAAGTGCTCTCAATTTGTACGGCTCGAAAGAAAGCGTGATAAGTGATTTCATGTTCTTGTCGTAGCACTTGCGACTGTACGTTTGTCTTCTAATCTCTTCACGCCCGTCACATTACACGTTTATTACGTGTACATTATAATTGATGTACTGAATGCGTAGGTACCGCTTTAATGATTGATTGTTTTCTTCTCTTGACTCCTTTCTAGAATTCAAACTAGCTGCAGCAGTGAAAAACATATTACCAGCACTTAAACGTGGTAAAACGCGAAGTGGAAAGATAAAGCCTCTATTTCGGAGTGTAATTTCGTATAAAATCATTAATGCTTAATAAGGCATATTGTTTTTGTTCTTGCTAAATAAAAAAAGAAATTACATAAAATTCGAATATAACTTAATATAGGGAAGTTTGGTTTTTTAATATCATGTAAAATTCGCCCTTCAGCGTACAGTCGAAATCCCAATTATCAAGATAAGTTAAGAAAAAATTCTTGAGCATAGTTAAATTAAGTTCAAGCTAACCCTCGTAAAAATTGAGTAACATATATTTGAGAGGGATAATATATAGAATTAATATTTATTTATGTTAAAGTGGAACCATATTCGATAATTTGAATCGGATCGGATAGGAACAATCCTGTCCTCTTACAGTTTAAGTAATAGTTGTATTTTAGTTTCTTTCCATTATTATTTATCATTTTGTGAATTTCAATGGATGGCTACATATATTACACTATAGAAGAGAAACTAACATTTACTTTCGTAGTTTATAAGAATCCGCATGTAGAAAACTCCTCAATGGAAAACAATAGTTCTGTATAGTAGTTAAATTTTCCTTGCCCTTATTTTCAATTGGTTCCCCTTACATATGACGCTGTAAATTGTGAAATATATTTTAATGCCTAAAGATGATGAAACTTTCATATACTATTTTTTCATTTTTTCCACAGATCAATTCGTCTTCGGCGCAAAAGCAGTGGATAACGACGTAGATCAGAACAGCAAGATCGTTTATCACCTGGGAGGCAAGGACGCTGACAAGTTCACCATGGAGCCGGAGACGGGAGTCATCAAAGCGGCCCGAGATCTCAGTGCGAGCGGCACTACGACCTTCCAGCTGGAGCTAAGGGCCACGGACGGCGGTAGGGAACCGCGGTCAGCCGTCGCCCCTCTCACATACCTCTCCGCTAATTTTTTCAAAATTCAAAATGAAGCGCGTATTATGATGGTGAGGAAAAATTAATTACATATATATATATTTCTAAATTTAATGTGGCAGAATTTTCATTGTGAGACCTCTAGAAAGTTTGTTTTTCTACCATCTAGTGCATTAATAAAAAAACGTCTTCATTCGGTTGATAAAATTAACATTTAATTATATTCCCGCCATCTAAACTCCCACTGGCAGGAAGGGAATTAAAGGTTTCCCTTCGATGCTTTTCAGGAGAAGAGGAAAATAAAATTTTAATTTGTCAGATAGAGCCTCATTTTGGAAAAATCTTCTGAACTTCTAGTTATTTTACTCCCAAAGTCTGAGTTACTTCAGCAATGATGAATTAAACTTTCAAATAAACTGTGGCAGCCAACGACGTAGTTCAAAAAACATTCAAATTTGTGGTGCGGAGTATGGCATCATTATATAGTTAGTAACTCTCTTGTTAACAGGATGGATTAGCATCATTAGATTTTAAATGTATAAACTTAAATATTGTGTGCATATGTGTGTAAAAATATGTATACAATCAATGAAAAACAGCGGCGAATTATTTGCTATGAACAACTCTCAATTAATTGATAATTATTGAGTTTATATTTTCCATCTCTCCTGTTTAAGACGATAATCTCTTGCCGGCAGTTAGGTTCAAGAATATAATTATGTGTCTTATATGGTGTCTTCAAAGAGTAAACAGTGATGTCGTCATGGATAATGTTTTCTCATGATACAAATTATAATTCCATTGGGAATTATCTGTTTAATATTCCATTCACGATTCGTCAAATGAGGTGATTTCGCTGTCTACTTTGTACTCGGGTTGTTTTGTAGAATTCCATTTTTGTTTGAAACTAATTCCTTTGACATGACTAAGACCCAATTTAATTACATTGAAGCTACTAAAGTTGCGGTTTTTATATCAAAAGCACTTTTATATGTCGCCTTAAATACAAATAAGAGAACGAAAGCAGAAAGTAGCCGCCGAACGCCTCTGTGAAAAAATGTGGCTGTCCCTTTTTCTGTCTCAGTTTTCCCTGTATTTATGTGTCCTCTAAGACCATATAAATCGCTCTACTTAGCGCTATAAGTATATATAAATATATATATTCCACAGGAAAACTCAGACGAGCAGGAAATACGAACACACGTACAAATTTATACACATACACCCATAGAAAGAAACACTTAAAAGGCTCAAACTTTAGGTGTATCTTTCTATGTGTGTATATGTACTGTATAAGTGTGTGCGTGTGTTCGTGTGTGTGTATATATATGTAAATATATATATATATATATATGAATATTTATGTATATAAATATTTCGAGGCTCCTTGCCCCTTTATCAATATATTTCCGAAATGTAAGTCTATCTTTTTATTGTTTCTGTGTGTGAATGTCTATAACTGTGTGCGTGTGTTCGTTGTTGCTGCTCATCTGAGATATTCTATATATATATATATTTATAATGGGTAATATACCCGACAAAAAGCGATAAGGTAACAAAAATAATAGGAAAAAAGGAAAGACATACGAACACAAATAAACGAACATAAATACATATGTATAATGTTGAACAAGCACAGATCAATAAAACACAGAAACAAATAAATAAAATACGTAACACACATATTTGAAAAATTTCGAGCTTCCGCTCATCTTCGGTGAAGAAGACTTACTTCTTTTCGGTAAAACAGCGGAAGGTCGAAATTTTTTGCATATATGCCCTCTTTTATTTATTTGTTTCTGTTTCAATGTTCTGTGTACTTTTAGCATTTTAAGCGCTCATTTGACTTTTCCACTATTATATTTAAACTTCAGGAAAACAGAGACGAGAAGCAAACACGAACACGTGCACATACTTATAAATAACAAATAAAAAATGACTAAAAAGACACACAATAAAGAAATATTTCGGGACTGTTATCTCCTTCCTCGGTCTGGGAGAGCTGAACCAAACCGCAGAAGAGGAAAGCATCCCCGAAATATTTCTTTTTTAGGTGAGTCTTTTAAGTGTTCGTTTTTTATGTGTGTGTAAAGTTGTGTGCCTGTGTTCGTGTATGTATATATATATATATATATGTATGAAGCATTCAAATTATAGTAAATCAGGAAAAGGGATAGGAACACATAAAATATTGTGTTCCTATCCCTTTTCCTAATTTACTATAATTTTAATGCTGCATTTACGCCAGATGGCGGTTACTTCTATGAGTATATATATGTATATATGAATGAGTATATATATGTATATATATAGGATTCAATAGCTGCTCAAACGTCGTTTTTCTAAAACGGCAAACGGCGATTATTTCCGGCAAAACGCCAGAAGTATCCATTTCGAAATATTTGTTCAGAAAACAGCTTTGGTATGTGAATATTCTCTTGTAAAAGCTTTGTGTGTGCTGCTTCTCGCAATGGATTCCTGTGTGGGCTGGTCGCCAAACATCAATCAGTGCTGTCTTTTCTTAAGGTATCAGATTTAAGTGGGTAACAAGAGTAAACACGTAAGAGAGGTAGCCAAAAGAGTTTTATTTCGTTATTTTAACGCGTGTGGGTGGGCTGGAGGAATGATGTCACATCTTAAACTGAAGAGAAACCATTTTTTTTTAGGTTTGGAGCGAGTGGGAGGCGTAACATAGCATCTTTACCATTGATCGAAATAACCATTAGGTAATGCTCGTATGCGTGATAAACTTTAACGACTGCTTATTGGCCGTAACGGGACGCAGAAAACTATGAGGGAAGGTAGAGACGCTGTTGGGCAGCTGCAGCGAACAGCTTTAGTGTGGGTCTGACCCGAGATATTATCTCGTTTCTCAAAGGGGTCACGCAGATATGAGATTCAGGGATGCCAGCCTCCGAAATGGGAAGTTTTCGCATGACGTGAAGATAGTACTTGAGGAATGAAATGGTCGGATGTAATCTACAGTAAGGACACTGATGGTTGCCCCCGGAGTAGCCTTATTTTCGCGTTTCTCGTCTTTGAAATTCTTCTCTCCTTCAATGTAAAAACTTTTTTCGAGTTCTCATACGAGAATCACTAGGAAATCAGTAGCCCAAATGACGCGAAATATTTGCCGGTTGGTCATGTCGAATTTTTTTTGATTTCCCAATCCTCCTCTTCATGATTTCACAAGAAAACGGGAAGATTACGGAAGGATGAAATTCTTTTCTTTAATCATCTTGGTAGTTTTGTGACAAAATTGGAAGCTCATTTACGTTGATTCTAAAACTAGGAAAAAAAGGTGTTTGGTGAAAACTAATGAATCACAAAGTGATTTTCAAGTTGTAAACGCCTCTTTATTTTTCTCATTCTTCGTCCATTTTTAACTTTAGACATCTTTTTCCACGCTTGAAAGTCTCCATTTTGCATTCGTTCTCCTTCCTAAAACTTCTATTCCATTGTAAATGGCATCCCATGATAACGTTATCACTTCTATTTTTCTTCACGCGTCTGCCCAAAGACCCTCTCATCAATTCTCTCAACAAAAGTACATATTTTCCTTAAGCCATTATTCATAGTATACCCTGATTTCAACTTTTAGTTTTTTCAAGGACACTTATTAATAATAACTACTCTAATTTAGTCACTTGTTCTTCCTTTAATAGAATTAATTTTATATTCCCATTATTAATTTGCAATTTCTCAACCTAAAAATGTGCCTGAAACAAGGGTCATCCAGGCTTAAATGACTATCCAACGTGTGCTCATTCGTAAATTTGACGATTAGTTCCCCATAAATTTCCCCGTTCCTGTCACTGTCTCTTCGGCCATCTCGCTTACCACATTTCGCGCAAGAAACTCAAAACTTTAAGGTTTTAGCGGAGAGCCTCTCCTTTCAAAACGCATTCCGATCTTCCTTCTCTCTCCTTTTGTGTCCTTATCGCGAATCGTGAAAATATATATTTCTGGCAGATAGCATGCATGACAGCATCTCTCTTCTAATTCTCTCAACTGGACTGTAATGACATTTGGTGTTGAGTTTTTGGATATTCACTGCGTATCATTCCCCAAGACGAGGCGGTGAATACTAAAAAAAACAATATCCTCAAACTAACAGGAAAGTCGATGAAACTTAACTTTAAGTGACGTAATTTCGTTATTCCATGTATTCACTACTATCATTACATTAACAAATCGATTACTGAAAGAAGATTTAGCACTTTTCCACAAAATAATGTGACTTATTTTGTGGAAAAGTGCGAAATTTTCTTTCAGTATGTGATCCTTCCTCTACAACTAGCCTGAATCTGTAATACTTGAACCGATTATATCCCTCACTTTCATTCTTATGGAATATATGACTCATATTCATATTTTTTCAAACGTTTTTCCTTAATACCCTCTTTAATGTGTGACTAGTATTATATGGTCCGGTCCTTTTTCTCTAGCCGTGTATTTATGTTATCTCTCGCTATGACTCTTATCTTAGTGTTCCATTTATGTGCACATAGATTAAGCACTAAAGTGATGACGATCGCTCATCGTCTTTTTTTTCGTAGCTTCATTACATTATTTATTTCTCCACACCATATCACTATTGTCAACTATTCAAACAAAGGTTCAGAATTCTCTCAACGTAATTTCTTGGATACTCAATGACACAGAAATGTTTTCTCATTTCTGTAATGAAATTGGATTGTGAAATACAAACGGTTAAAAGAAGAAAGTCCAGCGCATACCCAAGTTTAATTTCGTTTTTTCATCAATAATTTGTGATCATCACTGCATTTACTTTTTTCAGGATGTCTTTAGCACTACACAAAGTTCGCCTTGGTCACACTCCTTATACGTGACCCGGGAGCAAGTAATTCGTTGAAACACAGGTTAAATATGCTTCCAAAATTTGATGCAAGTCACTTTGCCAAAAGAGTTAAAAGACATTACAAAAGCCATCTTACGATGATATATAATACCACGAACATAAAAACAGAGATAATGCAAAAGGTACAGGTTTAAAATTATGATTTTCTGCCAACGGAATGGATGTTATCGCAATTACGAAGAGTAAAATAATATATATATCAAATATATCAATATGTAATATACGTAATAATCAATATATCTATAATAATATATCAATACATAAAATATAGTAACCCTCGCATAGGTGTTAAAGATACCTAAAAACTTCTAAGGTTACTCCAGAATATCAATGGAGATACCGCATGTTTATCCATGGAAATTACTGTTCACCCGGTGTTTAATGTGTGCGCGTAAGATTTGGCGAGGATGCCCAACGACCCTCCATTTTACACGGCTTAAGGAAGGATGATTGAAGTGCAGATGCAGATGTTTAGGGCTTCGTCCCAGGATTAGTAGAGGCGGAGAAGGTTGCCACTCCCAAAATACAGCGCGCAATCGGATCACCGGAGCAACGCGATTTCTTGTGAAATCGCACGGCCCCGCTCCCCACAGCCTGCAAGGACAGACAGACATTCCTCCGCCGGGTGGTGGGGAGGGCGGGGGGGGGGGGGGGCGGTTTGGGCGGGGCAGAGGG
>WURS02000014.1:10224576-10237913 GCA_011762765.2 Rhinocypha anisoptera | reverse complement strand
TTGATACAACTACTTCATGGCTCATTTTCGCCTACTTTTGGTGCCATTATAAATGCTGAAAGAGGCGAATTTAAATGTCCGTCGGTTATAACGAGTGTGCGTTATAATGAGAGATTTTTCGTCATCAGCTCTCGTTAAAGCGTAATTCTACTGTACATACATTATAGTGTGAGGGGTTGGCTAGGTGTGCAAAAGATTAGTAGTCAGTCTCTCATGGGGAACCAAAGAGAAGGACAGAAATTCAGTGATGTGAATCAGAACACCATTTACTTGTGTGTAATCATACAAAAATACAGTCCACTCATTACTTTTAACATTTTTCACTCCACAAATATCTATCCTTTCATTGCATCAAAATGTTGCCTAGAAATCGGATCATGGAAAAATGATGACCAGTTTCAAGTAAAACATTATTGACCTGATTTAAGGATTTTTTGAGGGACTGATTTAAGCAGATGAGACTTCCAAATTGTAAATGATGAGGGGGATAATTATTACTTACTACATCATAGGATGGGAAAATAAAAAAGTTGCCCTTTGAGTGGTGAAAGTTATTCTTATTAGATCCTACTTACTAATTGAAGTAAAAAATCTTATGGATAAGATAAAGAAAAAAATTACACTTACCTTGGATAGAACAAAGTCCCCTAACCATCGAACACAATCAACATAATTACGATGGATGTCTCTGGTTGAAAAATCAGGAAAATGCTCCTTCACAGAATCAAATGGTCTGACACTCCGACTAGCATTGAAAAGATATGAATCACGAATTGCCTCCTTAATTTTGTCTTTATCCAAGCGCCAAAGCTTAAGTGAATGATCCATTCCACATGACATAATGCGATCTCCTTTGAGATCAAAATCCTAAAAAATGCAAATGTTCACAAAAAAGGTAACATCATATAAGAAAAAGAGCATAAACAAGCAATACATATTTATGTAAATTTGTCATGGATTACTAATAACATTCTGCAAATATGTAATATGCTACCAATATAATTCACTAAAGTAAAAAGATGATAAATCATAATAAATGTTAGAAACCATAATATGTAACCAAGGGCATGTGCCTCAAGAAGATAATTGACCGAGAAGTTTCAAGCTGTACAATATACCCAAAAGCAGTTTTAATTCACCAAGTTACCTGGTTGTTCAATACATTAACCATGGCATTGGGTGGAAAAGCAGATTGGACTGAAAGGAATGGTCATAGATTTTATATTCTCCAATTTCAAACTTGGGACTCCTGATTCCTCCTTTTTCCCTCAAATTTCCTCAAATTCCTCAAATTTATCACTCCTAATTTTTTTCACACAATTCAAGTGTATACTTATATACAAGTGGTGAACCAGTGTTCATAGGACCCTTTACTGGAAACAATCTAGGATTCCATAATACAAAAGTCTAGATGTCACAGTCAGAGAAAAAGTTATGTGGTGAAAAAAATGACATTTTAGTTCATACCCTTCCACTACTTGACACAATAAACACATACTGCATTACCTATCATACTGGACATTTAACTACCAAAAGTATACCAGTGGCAGTAGTAAATATGTGTGCTGTATCCAAAAAGCATTATATATTTGGAAGAGCAAAAAAAATATCTTTTACAAATTTTATTTTACTAGGAAGTGCACAAACTTCTACCAGCAATCCTACCACTAGAATGCTATGGAGCTCTACAATCACTTCTCACATCATTTCCTCAAGCAACTTAAATCACATCCCTTCCTGCTTGGAGGGCAGTCTGTTGAACAAGTGGTGTGTTGTTCTTGGCTGGCAATACTTGTACAATGTAGACTGAATGGGTGGGCGAATTGTTATACTGAAGCTGACAATTCTTTCTTGCCCATATTTCAGGCCACTTTCAACAAACAGATTGATGGTTTTTTAAAAAATAACTTTTATAATTCCACAAATAATTACACAATTATTTGTGGAATTATAAAAGTTATTTTTTAAAAAGCCATCAATCTATCATGGATTTCCACAAGGTGACGGCCTCCACAGTGAACTTTGTTCAACAAACAGCATGATGAAGATGACGTAGATACTCCTGGCAGTATTGCTTATTGATTGTTTGGCCTTGCAGTGCATATTCATAATGAATGATACTACAGGGATCAAAGAAACAGGTCAGCATTACCATCACAATATGTACTGTGAACCAGTCAAGGTTTTCTGGGACTGGGTGATGTTGGTTGCTTTCACAGGGAGGACTGGAACTTTGTTTCCAGATGGTAATCATAAACCCATGACTCATTACCAGTGTTGATGGTCTTTATGAAGTCTGGGTTTTGGCTGGCACAGTACAGTATGTCCTGAGTAACATTCATATGGGGTTCCTTCTGCTGCTCCACCAGCACCCTAAGAACAAATTTGGCTGAGTCTCTGCATGTACAAATTCAATGTTAAAATGGCATGCACTGATCCAGTGCTTATTCCTACTTCTGAAACAATTTTCTGTATTGTTACATAACAGTATTTGTAGACTATTTCCTGAAGCTTCTTAATTAGATCTTTGTTTTAGTTTGTTAATGACCTGCCCGAGGATTTCATGCTCTCCACTGAGATGCTACCATGTTTGATGTGGCTCTACCAGTGATTCATCTGAGTTTGGCCCAAGGTGTTATTGCTAAAGACCTGAAGAATCTTGCAGATTGTTTGAGCTTGAGTATCAACAAGCTTTGGGCATAACTTGATGTAATATCTCTGCTTGATACATTTGGTCATCTTGCGTGAAAATTAAATTCTGATGAGTGTGCAGTACACATTCATACTCTAGGCATAACAGCCAAGACTGATGTGGCCCACTGGCACCAATATATTTTCAGGTTTGAACAGGAAAGTTGGCATCACCTCCAGCACAAAAGATTTTAACACTGCAACATTAGTATGGTAGGAAAAAATTAAGTCAGATAATTTTTTAACACACTTCATATGTAGAATAGCATTGCTGGAATTTAACAGAGTAAAAACTTAAAATCATTTGAGGACACAAGGTATCAGTACAATAGCACAAAAAATACACCTTCACCCTAAACCATGGGCCAACAACTATAACTGCATTATAAATTTAACAACGTTTTAATTTACATAAAATAAACATAGCATTGCAAAGCTTAAATAAATAACTACATTTCCTGGATAAAAGTAGATATATGATGCATCCATATCACATGCAAAAATTTGGTTGGTACCACATAAGTTAACATAACATAAATTATATTATAGTCTCAGCCAATTGTGCTGAACTGAAATTTTAGGAATAAATGAGGCCAGTAATCTCTCAAGGACAATAGTCAATACTGTCTTGTTTCCAATCTGACACAATAAATACACCATACATGAATTATATAGTTTAAAAAAATCTGATGATACTCCACACCAATTTTTTCAACTGATCACAGTAAAGTTTAATGACTAGAGAATGTAAATTACCTATATAGGCAATTTTAAAGAAATACTGGGTGTAGAAAATGACTGCTTGACTGTAATAATTCACTCATTACACAGAAATTTAGAGTGAGAACAGCATAAAGTTAGCAAACTTACTGCACTAAGAACCTCATCTCGGTGGCCCTCAACTCCTCCAAATATGGCAATGCAGAGATCAGTTTTTATGTTCCAGAGACGGAGTGCATGGTCCTTAGAAACAGATAGGAGTAGGTTGGGATCACGGGGGTGAAACTTGAGCTCATTTATTGCATGCCCATGACCTGAAAGATAAATTGGCAAAATGAGTAATTCACAAATTTTACAAGCATGTATTCATTTATTGGATTCAAGCATTCATAGCTGCTGCAATACACAAAGATAGGTTTCAGATGGGCAATATTAATTATTACTATGACTTATCAGAGCCTTCTGAGGACCCATCATTTTTTTAAAAGTCTTGTTATGTATAATGTGTAGTGTAGTATAGTGACTTCACTCTTAAGCTCCATGTACTTTGTCTCTTTGTATGCCATCTAACACTTTCTTCGGCTTTCCATTGTTCATACCGTCTCCCACACTTCAAAATATCATACTGTAGTGAAATAAAAAACTAAAGTTAGATTTTCATACCAATATAATGCCTGATACAGGACATTGTGGCAGGGCTGAATATTCTTATGACTCCACGAGATCCAGCAACAGCAAGTAATGGCTTTCCTGATTCATCATCTAATGACCAAGCACATGTGTAATAATTTTCATCGAGCTAGAGAGATTAGTTAAAGAAACGTTTAAAATGAGAACAAATATATCCTAAAGCATCTCATTTAATCAACTGAACACACTTACTTAGATCCTAAATGTACCTCTAAAACTCAAATCAAGAGTAAATTAGTCTGGAAAATGAACATGTTATATTAAGTATCAATTTGTACACCATTTTCAAGTAGAGTGGCACAGCACAACTATCACAATTTCAATAGTCAATATTGGGGCATTCTATAAATCTGATTTTAATTTGAAAATACCATACTTTAACCACGAAGAAATACTTAACTGTTTCTAATTAATTAAATTTGCAAATTGAAAATTAAGGAATGCCAACAAAAAGTGTTTTTAAAAAGTGAAATATTCACTGCCTGCACACATTTACCATAGGAGTTCAATAGCGACTAAAATTAGGTACACATTATTATTACTAATTATGTGCCATCAATAATTCTGTTTTTAAAGGATACATCAGGATCGGAATAACATTGAAGGAGTTTGATTCCTCCTCCTTCGGGACATGAATAAACTGTCACCCGATTGCTACCCACAGCTGCAAATATTAAAGGCTGACCTTTGCTCAAGTGGTGGTTGAACTGTGCACCAAACAAAGGCTGCCCATGATCTTCTTTCACACTACACCTGAACAGCAATCAATGAAATAAATATATTAATCAGCAGTGATAAACTGAAAGAAGACAAAGACAGATGCCAAAGTTAGGAAATAAAGGACTTTTAGGAGACTTGTTTTATTAAAAACTCACGTGAATTTGTATTGTAGCTTCATTGTATTAATCACTTTACTTTTTTTCCTTCCACGACGTCCTTTGCGACCACGATTAGTAGGAGTTTCACTTCGGGAAGTATTATCTGTGGTTGAAGCACTGCCTACACTTGAAGTTTCGTCCTGTTGCGGAGATATGGAAAGTTATGATTAATAAAACTCATATGACGTGGGAAATAAGTTTAATTTAAAATGTGGCCAAAGGCAAAGTGCGCAAAATTATAAAAAAAACATTCCTTTAATATTTTAAAAAATCATCCCATAAAATATGCAATAATTCCATGCAATCACAAATGCACTATACCCCTAATTCGTAGCCGTAAATTGCTTCTAATTCACGTAAAACTTCTGGCAAACTCATCAAAATAAAAGAATGTGAATTGAACTGAATCCGGATTAAAACATTAAGCTCGATCCAATATGAGCAAATTCGTTGGAAATCTACAGCACACCTTAGGCGGCTGGAATCCGGGTCAGGTTTTCCTTAATTTTCTCATATAATTCCAACATTACCGCATCATCCCCCGACTCCTCCGTGTTAGTCGATTGCTCGGAACAGCCATTTGAAATTTTCATTCCTTTGAATTTCGTCCAAGTCGTCCCAGAAGACATGCTATTATACACAATTTACAACGCTTGGCAAATAGTTGCAAACAATGTTTAAATGAAGAAGTGATTTTGTTGCTTGTAGAACAAAAAAATCATAATAATTAACTTGCAGCAGCGAAGCTACACACCGCCTCCGCCATTTTCCAAAACATTTTGAACCGGGCTTTTTTATAAAACAAAATAATATCGAAATAATTGAACAATGGCGGCTTAAATGTGTCTGTGACGAGTCGTTCCGAATGGAGGAACTGATAACCTTTTGGCATACCTACGTCACAAAGCAAGATTGAAGAATGGCCACTGACAAAGAAAGATAACCTTTTGGCAAACTTTCGTATGTGAATATTTAAATAGGATAATATATAATGTTTATACCACTCCAATTTTTACACTAAAATGTACAGACAAAGAAAGAGCAAACCTTTCCGCATACTTACGTTAGTGAACTTTTAAATCGGAAGATAAAATGTTTACACATCTCAAATCTTTACATTGAAATGTACTGACAAAGAAAGAGACAACCTTTTGGAAATATTTTGGCATACCTTCGTCTGTGAATATTTAAATAGGTTAAGATGTAATGTTTATACCACTACAATGTTTACATTTAAATGTACTGACAAAGAAAGAGACAACCTTTTGGAACACCTTCGTCTGTGAATATTTAAATAGGTTAGGATCTCATGGTTATGCCACTGAAATGTTTATAGTGAAATGTATAGACAAAAAAAGAGAAAACCTTAAGGCATACCTACGTTAGTGAACTTTTAAATAACATTTCCAATGTTTACATTTAAATGTACTGACAGAGAAAGAGATAACATTTTGGCATACCGTCGTCTGTGAATATTGAAATAGATTAACATTTAATGTTTAAACCATTACAATGTTTACATTGAAATGTACTGACAAAGAAGGTAATGACCTTTTGGCATACCTATGTTAGTAAACTTTTAAATAGGAAGATAGCTCATTTACAAATGTTTTCACCACTAAAAATTCAAATTCACCACCATTCAAATGTTTACACCACTAAAATGTTTATATTGTAATGTTGTCTTGTATTCAAGTTGAAACTCAGCAAGTTATAATTAATGAAGGTGGTGTTAAATATAAATTCCCCCCTGCTATCTTTATGTGAAAAGCAACATATGTTTTTCTGTAATCAATGCAACTAGCTCCTGCTCAGAACTAAGCTTTGAAATGGTTGCTATGTTAAAAAAATATGAAATATCTGTAGCCTCATTATACAGCTCTCCTAATGGAGATTATCAGGTTTTTTTGTGATAAATTGGAACAAGCATTAGAATTATGTCTTAAGTAGAGGGAATAATATTAATATCATTCTATGTGCTGATCTCAATGTTGACATTTCTCGAGCTTCCAATAATGCCTGCACATTGTCTAACCTATTAAGCTCATTCAACCTTCGCTGCTCTAACTTTGAACCTACTAGATTGGCTGCATGCCTAGATAATATCATTACTAAATTTAAAGAGACAGAATATAATGTACAGATCATTTAGCCTTAACATTTAATATGTCCATTTCTTCACTGATAGAATTTGAAAGAAAGGCACTCAATGTGCAATAGTCAGACCTATTATGGCTGATGGTGTATGGCGTTTTATGTCTTCTTTCTAATATCACCTGGTTCTCACTTTTTAAAAATAATGCAGAGGAAGTTTTCAAACTTCTTTACAGAATTTATGGGTCTCTTTGAACAGTGTTTCCCACAGAAGTTTTTAAGTTCTGGTAAAGAACTCCTAAGATTACCTCTTTCACTCCCGACATTCTCCAACTGTAGAAGAAACTAGTTTATGCTCATAGGTTATATAGATGTAACAGCAATGAACCAAACAAAAATCTTCTTACCAATAATCAAAAAGAGTACAATCAGCAAATAACTCATGCCAAAAGAGTGGCTAACTGTGAACGTATTTCCAATTATGACAATCAACTTACGGCAGCATGGACTATAATTAAAATAGAAGCAGGCATTATTAAAACTTCGCCTGATCTTTCAATGTCTCCCAGAGACCTCAACAATTTTTTTATAGAGATGGTAGAGAAGACAACCGCAACAGCTTCTTCTTTTGACCAAGCAAAAGACATACTCATATTCATAATCTTTATTCACCAAGGGCCTTTCGGTATTCCTGAAGGCATAGGATTCGTCATGTACAATGTTACGAACAACACAATGTTAAGAATTTGTATCAACAATAGGATAAGCAATGTAAAGATTGATTAACAGGAGTTGTTTATAAGGTCATTCAGCGAGTAATAGCATTTCGTTAATAAAATATTCTTCAACCTTGCCTTGAATATGGTTGAGGATTTTGAAGATTTGACTTGTTTGGGTAAGGCATTAAATATTTTTCTACCTATAGTCATGGGGCTCTTGCAGGATATCCTAGTTTGGTGACAGTGAACATGTAAGTCATTATTGATTCTTGTGTTGTGAGAAAGAATATCTTTGTTGAAGCTGAATAAGTTCAGGTTACTTCTTATGAAGACAGATATACTATATACCTACAAGGCACAGTTAAAATATTTACTTTTGTAAATAGTAGTCTACTTGGGGCTCTATATGATACTCCTAGTATGGTCCTATAATTTTTTTCTGGCTAAGAAATAATTTTTGCAACAAACTCACTGAAGAGCCCCAAAAGACTATACCATATGAGACTTGAGAAGAAAGTTTGAAAAATAGAGATTTTTTGACATATTTACTGAAACAGTACCGTGAAGAAATCATATACTATATAATATAGAGTTTAGTGTGGCACATAGTTTGGACACATATATAGACCAACTTCGTGACTGTTTGACATGCAGTCCTAGGAAACTAGCACCTGATGTAGACATAATCTGTTCATTGCCCCATGTCAAATGTCTCTCATTTTATAGGATTCTTTGACTGAGTAGAAGAACCTGGGTCTTTTTGCAATTTAGTACCAGTTTGTTATTAATGCACCAAAACTCATGTTAACCAACTACAGAATAAACAAAAGCCATTTTAAATGGAAATGGGTTACATCAGAAGATATCTTTAAGGTTAAATCTCTTAAAAACTCCAATAATAAAGATATTTATGGCCTCTCAAATAACCTTCTTAAAAGCTTAAATGAATCTAGAATAGAGCCCCTTAGTATTATATTCAATACTTGCCTTCAATCAGGCATTTTTCCACAACACCTAAAATACTCTAGGGTGAGTCTAGTATATAAGAAAGGCCCCAAAGATGACCCCAACTCTTTTTGCCCTATTTCAGTCATACCAATCATTGGTAAGATCTTTGAGGTAATTACTAAATCAGAGTTATTCAGCTATCTGGAGAATGGTGGCTTTTTCAGTTCGTCTCAGTATGTACTGAGAATAATAACTGCAGTTTTCCACAGAAAAATAAAACTTAAATGTGCAACGTACATTTCAGCTTACTGAGCCATTTTCAGGAACAATGATGGGAATCCTGAAAATATATGGATATTTATAGGGAATTGGGATGAGAGGGGGGGTGGCAAGGGAGGGAAAAGCCGCCGCTCCGACTGGCGAAGTCGCTCGCTCGTTCCTCTTCCCCGACGGGGTGGAGTTGGGACTACATCACAGGCACCGTTCGGCGAATTAAGTCTCCGACCACCTTCGCCGGTGTTCCCCTGATACCCGGTGGAGGCGGCGGGCACCGACTACACTTTGATTCTTCCGCGCGGTTAAGGCGACCGACCTGCCGTCCTGAATTTTTGCTCACCTCATAAATTGTCCCGGATGACTGAATGTTTCATGATCGCGTCCCGTTAACCAATCGTATTCTTCATTCGAGAGTTCGTTTGATTTTCCAAGGCATATTTGAATTTCGTTATGGACGCGCGTAAAAACCTTATGGTGATCGTTATCGGCATTCGTGATACCCCACGTTTGGTTGGCGGAGGCTTTATTTTCTGCAAGCCTTATATCGCCTTCTTATTCATTTGTTTCCACGTTTCGACTTTAATTCGAATATTCTTCCATGGCATTTCATACTCTTCACTTCAATTATGGTTCACCGTAGAGCTTTCAAATTTGTGAAAGGTTGTTACGACCAACGCAGTAGCGTAACAAGCTTATTGGAGAAATTAGGCTGGAAGCCACTCCCAGAGCGTGGGCTGAAGTACAGATTAAATTTAACAAGCAGATTTCAGGAAGATTACTTAAGCGAAGAAGTCAAATATTTATTAAAAGCCCCGACATACTACGGTAGATTATATCACGTACATAAAATCAGAGATATAGACTATCGAACAGAAAAACATAAAATGTCATTTTTTCCACTCACAATTAGACAAATAGGTATAACCACAAGCTCGGAGATAATAGTTAGGGTAACTAGTGTATATATGTACATTATCTTTCATGTTTTTCAAAAACTTAATGTTAATTGATTTTGTTCCCGCATGATATGCATTTTCTTTCGTCATTGAAATATTTGCATCATAATGGTTTCTCTGTATGTGTATTGTATTTAATATATGCATGTGAGAATGCATGCCTGGTGATGGTTCACTCACCCCCTGCCACACTCCCCTGAGGCGACTTGAAGGGTATTTCGTAGACGTAGACGAACCGTCGTGGATCAATATATAGTGGAAAACTAAATTTAATGGTGATATATTACATTGTTCTTTGCTGTCAATGTATTTGGCTCATTTGCGAGGAAGGATAAGGTTGATAGTTTATCCAAATGCAAGAATTAAATTCTTAAAAACTAATTCCTGAAATGATATTGATTCATGTTCAAATCTTGGCGAGTAATAAGTTTCAAAATTTATCTCTTCTTTCTTCTGGCATTTTCCTCATTGTCAGACTTAATGGATAAGAATATCCCAGCTTTCTCTTCGAACCCTCAATGTGATATCATTCTGATCCAACTATACCAATTTAACATTGGTAATTATCTGCAGTACATGAAAGTGAAAAGTTTATAAAGTTATATTTAAAATCATATTTTTCCATTGCTGTTTACCCTGTAGACCTCGAGAATGGGAGGTAGTCAAATAATCAGATACACAACCGAAGCCCAATAAATCGGCTCACAATCAGAAATATTTTCCAGCCAATTTATCACCCCTAAGAAAATAGGTGGCATTCAAATGCATGGAGCTATAATGAATAGACAGGTTGCCTAACACAATTGAGATATTTACCGAAGGATCATAATTTACTCTTGCGCCACTGAAAATCGAACGTCGTGTGAAACTGTGGCGATATTATTTCCTAGGAATGAATTACGGATCGGCCGTCGGATATAAAGAGACGTTCGGGTGTTTATTTTTAAAACACGAGATACATGCTCGGGATTAACGTAAACAAACGTCCAGCGCGTTGGTTCCGCCGGAACGAATGTGTTGCGCTTTCTCGGCGCCGCAAGCGGCGTGCGCTGTCCGACGGTGGGCGATTCCACAAAACCGCAAACTGAAAAACTTTAAAAAAATTGCACATTGTGTGTGTGTGTGCGTAAGCCGTTTCCTCCACTCTCCGCAAGACAGAGAGAGAGAGTGGGGGGAATGTAACTCTTTCCCACCCCCACCCCCCGCCCAACCATTCTCTCTCTCACCAACTTCCCCAGTCGCGCTATTAATATTTTTTCTCGTTTATTTTCGTTCATTCCTTTCTTCCGTCCGTCTTTTTTAAGCGGGCACGCCAGTCGCAAAAAACCTTGCGACCGGTAAGAAAAGAACGGCTCAATACGCATAAACGCACACACATGCACACACGAGAACACATCTACTAACACCCCACCCCCCTCCAGGCTCCAGTTTATGTGGCGAAAAGCAATGAAACAAAAAAAATTATACGGACGAATAGGAAGAAATTTTAAAAAAACAAAAAGCGGAAAGAAAAACACCCGACTGCTCGTGTTTTTCCGAGAATTATTGCGTGATGGAGCGATCCGTGGTGTGGGAAGCGAAGTGAAGGGTGGAGGGTGGTTAAGTCGAGTGGAGGGAGGGATGCTGGAAACGGCGGGGAAACACGACACGAAAGGGAGGGGAAGGGGGCATATAAAAAAAAGGAGGAGAAGGGAATATGAACGAGAAACGGAGGCAAGAGCCATGGAGAGGAGTGGGAGCGAAGGAGGGGATATAAACACTGCGAGAGGGATGAAAAATAAAGACAAGGGGAATAGCAAACGCAGGCGGGGAGAGGGGGCGGGGGGGGGGACGCCTCTCTCCTGTTTGTTCGGGCGAAATTGAAACCCTTAGCTCGACCCCACACACACACCCACTCTCTCTTTCAGTCCCCACCTCCCCCGAAAAGATCGAGTTTTTCCTAAGATTAATTTCACCAGACTCCAACACGTGAGAGAGCACCAAGATCTGAACGACACATCCAAGGTAGAGATGGTCGACTCCGATTCGATTCTCTTGGAAATCGATCATTTTAATGCGATTCCCGAATATTTTGAATCGATTATTGTGATCTGATTCTGATTCAGTTACAATTTCGATTCGGTTACGATTCCGATTCAGTTAAGATAACGAATTAGTTACGATTCTGATTCAGTTACGATTTCGATTCGGTTACGATTCCGATTCGAATCGATTCACATGATGCGATTCGAATCGATTCATTCCCTGACATCGTCCATCTCCATTCTTCGCCGTTTCAATATTCTCCGAAAGACAGCTCGAGAAATACTTTTTGCTGAGGAGAGATATCGAATTGTTAGAATTCGAACTTGTGTAGGGAAAAAAAAAGAACTTGGTCCATACAAAAGAATCGTTGGACATTATAGAACATGTACACACTTCGCGATTTTCCGGGAGGATTTGAACCGACGGCAATGGAACGTGACCGCGTTTTCCATGACAAAATAAAAACACTCTCTTTCCTCCGGTACACGGATTCCCAAATTGAAATAACATTAACAGAATCACAGTGGGCGAGGCAGCCACAAACAAAACATTCGTTATTTAAGGGGGAAAATGAACATCCGTCAAAATTCAAGATGCTACTCTTGGGAAGCCGTGGTGAGTGCGGGTTACCGGAGAAGGTTTACTCCTTTAACTGGTTTAAGCCGATGGCTAGAACCTCTCGAATCAAACCCCAACCGGTTCGGAGTCCTCGCCTCTCTCGGACACGTCGAAGATTCTGTCTCTTGGCGAGGGGGGAGGGGGTTAGGGATAGGAGGGGACATTGTATGTTAATTTGCACGACTGCGACACGTTACGTGACATCACCGGGGCTAAACCTCCGGGCCGGTTCGCAAAGGGGAAAGCAACCTTTATGCAGTTGCACGCTCTTGTCGATTTAGAAATACTGCGACCTTGGTCGCTCACTCAAGGGACTCGTGACATTTTACGCGTCACTTCGTCGAAATCATCGCTTTTTTTTGGACCACCTCATTACCTCGGAAATGGGAGGGAGACGTTTTTAACGCGGGGGAGGGTGGGGGGGGGGGGGGGGGGATAGGAAAAATTGACGAAAGCGAGCCTTGCCGAGCACTTTGCCACGGGTCTACCGCACGGAACACGAAGAACCGAGAGACAGAGAAGGAGAGACGGATGGCACGAGGAAAGGATATTGGCCACACCGAAACGAGACTCTCTCTCTCTCCCCCCATACGGTAGATTAGATCACGTACATAAAATCAGAGAGTTAGAATGCCGAATAGATATATATAAAATGTCATTTTTTCCTCGCACAATTAGAGATCACAATAGATGTAGTCCAAAGTCCGGAGTTAGTATTCAGG
>WURS02000014.1:10209471-10224476 GCA_011762765.2 Rhinocypha anisoptera | reverse complement strand
TGTGGAATTACCAAGTGTTTCTCTTACTCCAATATGCTGAGCAAATTCCATAAAGTTACGCCTGAGACAATAACTAATTAACAAGTCAACCTGACCCTTTACCAATTTATGTAATGTAGCAACACTGGCATGCTACAACTTCCAATAATGCCACATACCAAAATTGTGTTACAGTTGTTTCATGTAATGTGGGGTGACGATTACAAACTAATTACCAGCCAAGGAGAGGAGAAGTTTAGGTTTGACATTTAAACAGAAGAGGATTATTAAATGGACAACTGAACACTGCATATTCAATTGAGAAAATCTTCAAATAACTGAATTAAGACAACTTGGAACAAATATGTTCAAATTGCAGGTTTGCACACCACAAAATAGCTGCAGGGAAGAAGAATTAGCAGTAAAATTTGGTGGAGAAAATGCAGGAAACAATTACAGGCTCAATCTGGTGGAATGTACCAGTTGACAAAGAAAAAAAATTGAAAGTAAATTCCATAGAAACGTTTCCTTAACACAACCTATGTTTTGGCAAATACACACAGGGCTTGGAGGACTCATGACATAATTAGTCAAAACATGGGTTGTGTTAAATAACCTTTCTGTTGAATTAAAGCCCAGGCAACACATTAAATATGGCCACAGTTTGGCTGGGTTGTGGTTTAGGTGTGGAAATTGTGGCTTTTGCTTACCACAACTTGCCATATTAAGGCCCCGTGGTGGCCTCCCTTTGGTGTACCATAGTTAGGCTGGCCCAACCAACAAAATAGTATGGCCATTCTTGCTCAGTCGAGTAAGGCTACAATATGTGATGCCTGAAAACTATAAATTAATATATTATGCAATTATAAAAAAATAATCATTAATAAATTCTTTTTTTCCCTATGAGGATTCCAATTTATCATTCTTTGATAAAGAACACGTATTAAGAAAATATCAGAATTTTCTTAGCAATATAGCGGGAAGCACGGGAAGACATCATGGATATGAGAGCACGAGACTGTTTATTTGTTTTCACCAGCATCCATCAGTGTTCACCATATGCAATTCGGTTACTATTTGGTTCTTTGGTGAGGATCGTGAGGAAGAGTGGTTCAATTTTGAATTCTTCAGCAGTGCTCATTCCATTTTCATTAAAAACAAATTGGTTAAGAAGGCCATGGAATTCTTTCCTGTCAATGAGGACACACTACAAAAACTAACTAAATATAATTTTTATTGTTAGTGTGCATTGATGTTTCAGATGAGTACATTTATTTTTGCGTTTCAAATTACACTCAAGTAGATATTCTTAGGTATAGTTCCGTTTATTAGTGATTCCATTTTATAAAAATAAGTATACCTATAGTTATAACTAGTGTGCTTTTCGGTGAATGCCGAGAGTAATGTATAATAAGTCAGGAAGGAAGAGGTTAAAGAGACACCAAACTTTATTAAAAACCACCAACTTGAACTGAACGTTTACACCAAATCACTCCTGTAGTGTGTGTCAACGACTTGACAAATACACAACCTACTGTTAACAATTCAGCCTCTCCTTAGGCCAGTGATTCATTGTTTTCATTTCCATCTTCTGACAGTGGGAGTGAATACACAAATGGTTGTAGCAATTCTTATATTAATTCGGATTCTGATTCCAGTTCTAAGTCTGATGTAGTTAATGATGCTTCCAGATCTTTTACCCTTTACTCCCATAAATGTATTTCAGAGCAATGCTAATTGTATGAGGTACCCCTTGCTGAAAATTTATCAATCCCCCCTGGGGTCAACGTACTTAAAAAATATGGACACAGATTTAACCCTTCACGTGAAGGTCTCAAATTTTTATTAGAAGGGTTGCAACCCTTTATGCCTGGTTTACCAAGGGATTCACGAACTCTACTAGGTACTAGTAGATCAGTAGAGATTGTGAAATTAAGTGGGGGTGTAGAATATTTTTATTTTGGTTTGAGAGAGGGTATTGTTCAGAGCTTACAGTTGTCAAACATTTCTATTCCCTAAAGGGAGTTAGTATTGAATTTCAATATCGATGCTGTGCCAATTTGTAAAAGTAAAAAGCTGAATCTTACTCCTATTTTATGTCAAATTGAAAGTTTGCCTGACATTCCACCTTTTTTTGGTGTCTGCTATACAAGGTTCTTTGAAACCGGCAGTGAAATATTTTTTAAAAGATTTCATACATGAACTCAATGAACTGCTACAATCTGGTTTAATGTTTAAATTTCATCACTATAAGGTCACTATTGGTCATTTTGTCTGTGACAGTCCTACCAAAAACTGGGCGAAAGCAACAGTGGGTTTCAATGCTTATAATGGTAGCAGTAATCGCACACAGACAGGGGAATGGGTAGGTAGAGTTGTGTTTCCTGAAAGTGGTTTTTCATTGAGAGATGCTGAGAGCTTTCGAGTGCAAAAAGACAAAAAAACACGATGCTGGTGTGTCACCCTTTTTTAAATTGGCAATAGATATGATCAGACAGTTCCCCATTGATTATATGCATGCAGTTCTTCTTGGTGTTACAAAGAAGTAGATTGAGGTTTGTATAGGGAGGAAAAAAATTAGAAAAATCCATTTTATCCATGGTGCAGTGGTCACTTGTTAGTGATCATATTGCCTCCTTTGCAGAATATTGGCCATCAGATTTCAACAGGAAGCATAGGTCCTTTAATGACGTAGACCGCTGGAAAGCAACTGAATTCAGACATTTTTTACTTTACTTTGGTGTCATAATAGCATAGTTACAATTTACAAAAACGGAGTATGACAACTTTTGCCTTCTCTATGTTGGAATGACTATTTTAATTAGTGAAGACCTATGTAAAAATCAAATTGATGATACTGAGGAAATTATAAAAATTTGGGCTCATAATGCAGGTCATCTTTATGGGAAGACAATAATGACCTCAAATTTTTTGTGCTTATGCACCAATCAGATGGTGCTAAAGATTTTGGAGTGGTAGACAATTTTTTAACATTTTTATATAAAAATTTCTTGCAGTCTTTATTGAAAAAAATTAAACCATCACTAGCTCTCAAACAAATTTTCCTCCGGCATTATGAATATCCAATAGAACCATAAAAAAATGGTCTGATAAATCTTATGTAATAACTTCCACCAAGATTCAGGACTCTGGACACTTTGAAAAAATTCTATTTAGAGAACAGAAATTGTGCAATATCTGGAAGGATGGCCACATCTCATTGAAGACTAATAAAGTTTTAAAGATTCATTATTTCTCAGTTATTCATGGAGAAATGTCTATTAATGGTCAAGTATTTCGAAACTCAAGAGTCTTTGTTTGACTATCCCACTGACTCAAGGGATCTCAATATTTTTGTGGTCAGTAATTTGGATGTTTCCTCTCTGAAGAATTTCAGGGTCAGTGAAATCAAATCTAAAGTGGTATCTCCCTTACAAGAGGAATTTTGTATGTCCAAATATCAAGCTTATTAGGTACCAGTTTAATTCCTTTGAAAGGTTTTCTTAGTTTTAGGTCAATGACCTACAGACTTGTTATTCTGATTCAACTGATTACATCTGAGCAATACTAAATATTGATTCTGAGCCAAAACTCTAATTATGCCTATTTGTTCTGGAAAATGCCATTCTTTTTAATGAAAATTTCTTCCATTGTATGTTGAATTGTTTAGTTGGCTAGGGACATTTATTAAAAAATTGCCAATTGAATTCCCTTAATAATATTTGGAATTTGTTTTAGGCAGTACATTGTTGTAGAATTTCTGGATGACTTTGGTGAAGATGAAAGACCATCCATTAATTTGATTTGTCGAGAATGGTTGACAATACTTAAAGAAAAATTTATAGTTCATCATCCTGATTACATTAAGAATGAAAGTTTAAAACAAAAAAACGATTAAAGGGGAAGTTGCTATAAATAGAGAAAGATGTACAATGTATCAGGCAGAGATAAAGTTCCATAGTGACTCATACCAAAGTGCCGCAAACAAGTTGCTTTGACTGTGCTCAAATAGTGAGTTAACAATCTTTTCTGACAGTGAAATAGAGTTATCAAATAATGCCTCCCAAAAAAGGAAGTGTGTGGCCTACACACAACCTGACTTTCTGTATCAAAGTCCTGAGAAGAACAATGCTTTGAACAATGCAAGTATTTGTTCTTCCAAAGTAAACCCTACAGGCAGTCATTCCGGAGCACCCTCCATGCAAAGGTATGTATTTCCTCTTTTGGTAAAAGTACTATCAAGGTTAACTCAGAAATGATAGTATGTTTAGCATTTTAAAATTCTCATTCACAACTTAACATGTTCCAGCTTTTTCCAAGAGAAAACTTTGAAAACCAGAGAAGATGATGCCTCAGAAATTGCTATGCCATCTAATCACCAAGAAAGTTGTTCATCAAAAGCCTTGACTACATCACAAACAAGGTATTTTCTATTACTCATTCAGAATTTTATTTCTTGCTTGAATGGGTAGGTGCTGCTCTTCTTGTCTGGAAGGGTGGGGGGTCCCAATATGTCCTTGGATATTTTATATGCTTCATACTCTATATACCTTTCTTAAAACAGTTGCCAGTAAGGTTAATGCTAGTGAACATGTTAACAGAAGTAAGTTCTAATATATTCACGATCATAGTGACTATGACTTTTAATTGATTTTATATCCATTTTCAGTTCCTAACGACACCCCAATTTTCAGGACCAGAGCTGCTCTGATGACTCCTCATCTCACCCTTGTTCAACAGCAAGTGGCAGCAGTGGTAGTGTACCCACAGATCAAGCAGAGAGAATTATAAAAATAATTACAGGTATTGTCTGAGCTAAAAGGCATTGGAAAAGAATCTATATTCTCTGTGTGAAATTGATTTCCCCTTTTAAAAAATTGATTAATACTGAAACTAATTATGTATTTAATTTGTTCAGTTCACATATCTATCACTAGTTAATATCATCTGCTGTAAATCTCATTTTTGAATTTTGTTATTAAACTTACAATATGTCTTATAGTGTGAACATAAAAACTCCACTATGACTCAATTTCCTACTTGCATGCATGTATCCCATAAATAAAGATTTGCTGTTATGTCTTCAATATTAAGTACCCACCTGTGTGTAACCTTGTTTAATTAATTGTACATGTTTTCTACTATGAATTTTATTAATCTCATAATATGTATTTCTTATTGTAGTGCTATTTTCAGAATCATTTCAAGATGATTCTAAACAGTTGAAAGCTGTTGACTGTTTATAAACAAGAATTGCTGGTAATGAAACGACAATGAAAACAGGCAATATTTCCATCAATATTGAGAACTCAGCAGTGGACAAACCTAAGTTTCTTCCTGTAAAATCCTGGGACATGCTCCAAGTAGAGGCCCAGTTCAAAGAAGAGAGAGAAGAAAGGTCTACCTTGGTATGTCCTTAGTGTATATATCCTAGGGCATCTGGCAGACATGGTTATAAAGTTTTACAAGAATTAAAAATGAAATTCTTAATGTCATAATAAATAAAGTTTAACCTGGTCTGGAACAGTATAATTTATTAAGATATATGTTTTTGATAAAAAACAAGATTTTACCTACAGTAAAAAATTCAATAATCTTTGCTGAAACAATCTTTTCAGGTGTGTTACCATGTTATGACAGGGAATCAGGAAGTTGACTTCCCAACTGTTATTTGTGCCATACTCTGCCAAATTCATGGCCGTAGAATTACAAAGAAAAGTTTCGCCGATGGGTTCCAGCAATTGAAAGTCTATTCAGAACCTATCAACATTGGTTCAACTTTTGCAAAGTAAGTAACCTTGTCATGGTTAATATAACATTATTACATAACTTATGCAACATTTTCAAAATTTAAAAAAGTTGCCATTAAAACCTTATAATTAATTTGAAATATGATTTCAGTGAGCTTACGTTGCCACCACAATTTCAAAGGAAGAAAAAGAGCAAGCAGCTGCTCAAAGTCTGTCAGCATTACCACAAAATGGTTTTATTGTGCTGGTGATAGAGGTGGTGGTCAGGGGAAAGCGAAGGGAAAAGATCCAAACCAACACATTAAATATTGATGCAGATGAAAGCATTGATTCACCTCTTGCCACCAATCTTATGTAAATGTGTATTGGAAAATATAAGAGAATAAATAAGATTTCTTTACATACAAAGGTTTTGATTTCCAAATTTGGAACCCCAAATGAAATTCTATTTTGGCCATATTATGTTTGGCCACAATATGGCCAGGGGCCAAAACCATTATGGTGCCATAATGGCTGGCCAACTGCAGCATGGCCATGACCTGGCTATATTTACTGTCTTGACCTCTGTCTGTTCACCTCTTGTTTCGTCGATACAGTACTGTGATGGGATTTTGTACTGCAGCTGTAGGCAGATGGGAGTTAAATGAAATAATGGAAAAATCATTAGGTAACCTTCATAATAAAAATGAATTTGGGTTACAAAGATAAGGAAAATTGTAAAGAATGAAATCATAGCTATCAATTGCCACCAAGTAAAACGGCAAGAGTGAGGGTCGCTGAACAACAAAGACCAACGATCATAAATAAATTTTATGAAATTACGAAAATTGAGGACCATCAACATGAAAATAATCAAAGAAAATACTAAAATGGAAAAGCAATTTACTAATTGGTTGAAGGCATACAAATGACCACAGTGGTCGAAATGAGTGAAAAGTGCGAGGCTAAGATAAAATCGCAAAATTGAGCATGTACAGAATCTAAAAAAAATGTTGTAAGAAATCTGAATACAAATGAATACTCATTTTTTACAAAGTTCACTGTGGAGGCCGTCACTTGGTGGAATTCCATGATAGTGGTTTGGAGTGATGGTTTTTTAATAACTATTATATTTCCACGAAAGATCTTTTGTGGAAATACAATAGTTATTTTAAAAACCATCACTCATTTTTTAATCAAGATAGAAAATTACTTGCTGCCGGAAATTCAGTCCAAGTGGTAGGTAAATGGCGTAATTTCATTATAGGCCTGAAGTACAGGAGAGATGTGAGAGGAATGGAATTAAAATAATCTATTATACTTTTTCTGAAAAAGTGTTCTTAAATTATTCTTCCTTATAACATTATATTCCTTTCCTACCGACCTGAAGAGCCTAATTTTAGTGCTGACCAGCCGTTTGGAATTTCTTAAAAAACATTTAAATGTGAGGATTCATTAAAAAATGGCCGACCTTTTTACCATAGTTAAGTAGACGTTGAAACGTAAATTCAGTTATTTTTATAAATCCAGCTTTGTGTTACAACCAACAGAGAAGTGTTGAAATGCGGAAAAAATCCAATAAGAATGAGCTACGAAATTTACCATGAAAAACCTACACTGAAAGCAATAGAAACTTTCATTTCACGAACAAATATGATTGAATTGCCGATCTTATTTGACGAAATGACCGTGGTCCTATTCAAACTTACGTTTATTATAATATATTAAGTTTTCATTTAATTTTACGGACCACGACTGAAGATGTTATTTTATAGAAAAATTCCAAATATGGATGGCAAACATGAGTAAGCAACTTAATAACATGACATGATTGTACATACGTTGCATACTGTCCGGGGTACAAAAATGAATGGTCAAACCGTACCTTAATCGTCGAAACAGAAAAATGCGTAATCCATGAAAATTAGTCTGTTAATGTAATATAGAAAACTAAACGAGATACTTCCAAAAACGGAATTATTTACTCACTGGTAGACATTTATATTCATCTTCGGAACCATCCAATCCAACCTGACACACAGCAAACGTGAGTAGTAAACTCTCTTTCGGAACTAAATCATTTGAATGGAATGGAGGAATGATTTACAAAGAGCACTGCCAAGATAAATTACATTAAATATTGGAAAATAACGCTTGATATTCAAGCAAGAGTTCTTATTTAATTTTCGCTTAACAAAATACGATCACATCATCGAACACAGCGTGGTCAAACATCGCCAGTCAACTGCAGTCTACTAAAGACTCGTTGATATGCCGCAAAAGTGCAAACGGTACATACCTTTAAAAATTCTACACAGATGTAACTTCAATTTTCTATTGTATATAAAAATGAAACTAGCAACCGCAGCAAATAATTACATTTATAAAAAGATAAGGCATAACATGTTTGAGCGATCCGGCCAGTGACAAGCAAGATTTTGGCTTCAACGCCTTGAACTACTACGACCGCTACGACTGGTACCACTGCTACCATCTGGTGAAAGAGGAGTAAACTTTCTGTTATCTAGATTTCCCGGTGCATATGAATGCTCGGCGCTTGATTCGGATGGCTTCTAGCTTATAATTCACATTTTATGCTCGAAGGGAAATGCAAATAAATTATGTTTGCTTTAATGAGGCTTAAATATAAAAATTGTTTTACGAGCATTAAAAATTAACCGCTTCTCTTCATGGTAGAAATAACTGTACGGTGGATTTACGTGGCGATATACACAAAAGGTAAAAGCGCTGGAATCGGGAATGCCAAAAGGTTACCCCTTCCTCCATTTTCTAAAACTCAATAAATTTGCGCGTAATTGGAACAGACACATGACTACACATACGCTTACATTACACATTACACTTACATGGCAAGAAACTTACACGAAGAAATTATAGAATAGAAGAAATTAAATGTCAGTAGGCTGACCTAAGTTGGCTATATAATATAATAATATTAATTTTATTTTAAATTTTTAAAAATTCAGCAAATGTCTGCATGTCTTAATTACTCTTTTCTTTACATTCATCATTTTAAAAATGCCCAAATGTAATTGTTGTCACCATAAGAAATACTATCTATAGATTGACCGCCAAATGGTTTTGGTCAATAACGCAATTTTTTGGATTTTCTAGATTAATGAATGAACTAGATTTAAAGTATTTCTCTAAATGACTAAATATCTCAAATTGCTTAACCTTTTTGCGCCGGAGACCTAAACTGGTATATAGTCTCTGAGTGTGCGACAAAATAAAGGCAAAATGACCAAAAAACACTCTCCATACTAGGGGATGAGTCTGAACGCCCGATATATCAGTCATTTGGCGCAAAAGGGTTAAATTTCTCATCGAAAACTATAACAGTGGCTCTATATAGCACATGGCAGCCATATTGGTTGTTTTGGTTTACGTTGGAAGTGGTTGCCGACAGAGGGTAGACTATGGTAGACTACTTCCGGGCAGGCTACTGGTAAACCGGGTGTAAAGGATTAGTCGAAGTAGTCTTAATATATCTTAAACTATCTGCAAAAGTACGCGTTATTAACTTCGTATCCTACCAGATGAGGATGCAACAAGTGAATTGTGGAGTACAAAATTAATGGTTATGATATTCATCTAATTTTGATCCTCATCATGCTTTATGAATGCTCTTTTGGGGGTAAACAAAATCCATTCCCTTACCCAATTTTTGCTACTAAAACACAGTATCTTTTTGAGATATCTAATGATATAGGATGAAGAATTATTCCGCCAGAAATAATACTATATATTTTTATTTAAAGAATGTGTAATTTATTCAGAAAAAAAAACCTTTTCAACAGACACAAAACCCATGTCCTAGACAGGACTCAAACCCATGACCTTTGGGTTAGCCAGCAAGTGCACTACCCCCAGGCTAACCCAGTTGGCTATCTTTAATTAGATTGGCCTCCATTTGAATCAGTTTGATATGAAAAGAATATTTCTGAATTGCACAAAACTTGATATCATCAATTTTTTCAGCTATTATTATTATGAAACTTTGCATTTCTTTCAAAAATGTTCCTGCACATGATATCTGAGATGGAGAATATAATTCATAACCACAAGTTGAAATAGTGATTTCATAGAAAAGGATAAAGTTCTTCAGGTTATGCTCTACAGCATGCAAAATTAATCCTCATAAATATGAATACTGATTCTTCATGTCATTCTGTAAGGAATATCTTTGTGCCTGAAGTTTAGCAAATCTTACAATTTTAATAGAGTACTAAAAAATTCTTCAATGAGTTCTTAAATTTGGATTCTAATCTCTTCAGTTAACAGAATAGTAAGTGAGATATATCACATACAATTCAGTATATGCTAAACAAAATTCAATTTATCATTCCTGCTTACCTACCTTTGATCTACTCAATAATTCATAAAAAATAATGAGGTTCACACAATCCATCATTGCAATGATATTTGAAAACAAATAGAATGTTAAAAAGCAACAACCCTTAATCCTCCAATTTTAGAAATTAATAAAGGAGTTGAGTCATGTTAAATATTTAATTTTGGTATTTAACTTGTGACTGATGAATATCATTCATTTGACCCCTATGAATTTCAGAATTATATCACAGAGGAAGTAAAATAAGAATGTAATAAAACATATATTTGATAAAATATTCCAATAAGCCTGTATCTAATTCTACACACGATTCTCTGTTTAATTTAAATTTCACTTTATTTATGAAAAAATATGTGGTTAGTAATATTGAAAGAAAATTAGGCCATGTCACTTCATCTTCTAGGCACCATTTTGCATACTATTTGTTCTTTGGCCATTCTTTGATTCTGATGGTCATTTCATTCCTTTTGGATTGAATTGCAATTCGTACATTTGACAATTCAATTTCTCTGATTTTTTTCATTTTCTTGGCCTGTTATACTTTCTACAGAGGTCTCATTATTCAATGTCCTAATTGAGGTTAATCTGTTTTCAAAGCTACTTCAGTTATTCACATTCTATAAAATAAAAACAAATAATTAACAAAATGTTAGTTTCTATTTAGTTATTGTAATACAACCTATCTGGTAGGTTATATATTATTATCATAATATCCAAATACTTACCAGAAGTTTATAATTGGGACTATGGAAAGGAGTCAGTTCTTTGTGAAATATTTCAGGAGGGAAGTGGTATTATATGGTATCAAAATATCCAAGTGGATTACCACAATCTAATTTTCGTGAATAGTGGGCATCAGCAAGAGCATGCAGCCATAAAAATATGCACCAAAACCAATTAACTATGCAATCCCCAGATTAAAACTGGCAAAAGTTAAGAAGGAAAAGAGGTGTTATATCTACTGTGGACAATCAGCCAAGATAAGAAGAAAATGGTGATTATTGGTGGTGAAAAGGGGTAAAAAATCCAATAGAATGGAGAGCATGGGTTCTTTCACTGTCTTTTGCTTCAGTTAAATTAATGAAGAGATCTTAAATAATGTCTGGTATACTAATGATGCCATTATTATTGCTGATACTGAAGAACCCTTACAGCATTTGCTTACTGAACCACCATACATGGGCCATAAATACTGTCAAAATATTAATATTTGCAAACTGAAGTTATAGACATTTCCCACGTGGGTAGTAATGTAACAACCATTATCTGAAATGAAAAATAGTTGAACAAGATATTTAAATGTTTAGAATGCAGGAACATTGTCTCTTCAAACATAGAGGTATATGCAGCACATAGATATAGTGTAATATGTCAAACACTGAATGTAATCAAACATATAATAGATAAAACAAAATTATACTTTGCCGTTCCATATTTTTTGTGTTTTATCTATTATCATCATGAAAGAGTTCCACCAACTGACACCTGCTAAGACCATGTAATCAAGCAGATTAATATTTTTTTTAATGAAATAATTTATCAATCCTGTATTCAAACTTTTACAATAGTATATATAGGCATGACACTTAGTTTAATGAGTGAAATTAAGGATATTTAAACATGGTCCTTTTGGTGAATAGTTAGAATGAAAATATTGGCCAATGAAATCAGCAAAAAATGAAAGAAATATTGTTAATAAAGAAAATAACTGCATACTTTGGATATAATTAACAAAACAAAAGCAATTAATGCAAGTAATTGGTGAAGTGGAGGAAAGATGACATGTATACAGAGAGTAAAACAATCTGATGTGCACACCTTGATATAAGATGTTCTCTCCTCATTAGAAAAATAGTGATTTTACTGTGTATAGTAGTTTGTTAGGAAGTTGAACAATGAAAAAATGTGAAATGACCTGATGTAACAAGCTATTGAAACTTGTATTAGTTCATACTAAATCTGTTTAATTTATTGACTGCATTATGTAACTGAGGGGGGTGGAGCCACGAAAGACAGATTTTGTTTCAATATTAACTACTATCATTGTCAAGAGATGCCTCTTTTTTCATCATCATTTTGGTATTTTAAATAAATGGCCAAAGCAAAGAATTCATATTGCATCTGACATTTAGCATGACATTAAAAATCAAATAGTATGATTCCGTCTCCTCTTTGCTAGCTTTGATGACTTCTGAGGTATTCTTGGACTCTTCTTCAAGTTCTTCTCCACACCTTCTGTAGTTAATCTTTTCATTTTCCATCTCGTTGACAATTTCATTAAGATGTAGTGAACTGAGTTGACCAATGTTGTGGTGAAACCTTGGCAATTGCAATCCAACTATTTTCTGAACTACCTTACAAAAATGTTTCTGAGGATGGCACTCTTTTTAACATAATGTTCATATCATAAAGGAAAATCATTCCTACAAATTCTCAACTGTTTATGAAATCAACATCACTAGAGAAAAATATTTATTTAAATGCTAGAAAAGAAAATTTGTCTATCTGCTAAGTATTATTTGCCATATACATGTTTGCACATAGTTTCATGTATTAAAAGTTCAACTGCATCACATATTTATTTTTCATTGAGTACAGAGTAAGTAATTTTCATAATTATAAATTTCAACATTGTAGTCATCATATTCATAGTCTAATATGAATTATGATTCATTTAAATTTAGAATATCAAATGTTTTACTTTTTTAAAAACTTTAATTATCCTCAAATGATAAAGCAGTTTAGAAAAAAATATAATTTGACAGATTAAAAAAAATTATATCATCCATTTATTTTAGCATATCTACTAATGTAATGCCTTATTAAAGAAGGTTTTTAGTAATTTTTATTCCTAATACTTTATTATGGTTGTGTTCAAAGGATTTGGTGCATGTATTCTGAATATGTAATTTAAGAGATCGAAGACAAGAAGCTGGTAAAATTTCAAGATAAATTTAGAGGTACGATTTTCATTATGAATGAAACATTTGCTTGCGATATATCCTGACAACCTCTAAAATTCTTTCTTGAATGATTTCTAATTTAAACACATGAGGAGTAAAAATTTATTTTGAAATTAACTGTAGACAACCATCAAGGAAAAGTCATATTTTAATGAGAATCCGAAGGTAACAAATGAAACAAATGCCAACACTAGCAAGTAATAATATTAATAGATAGTTGTTGTACAACTCTTGAATGCAACATGCATTCTAGGGAAGAAAAAATGAAACTTACACAACTACAAACTTAAAATAAAAGATTATAGAGATGTCTCAATCTCTCTTCCCTTGGGGCAGTCAAAACATTACCCATTGCAACTAGAGGTTGGTCACCATTAAAAACGTCTTTTCCCACAAATCCCACAATTCAATCACTTCTTAGGGAAAAAACACAAAATCCAGCCAGTTATTCTTTTGGAATACAGCTTCTCAACTTTTTGAACAGTAGAACCTCAATGCTTGACACTTGCACTCACATACACAGGCACTCAGTCCCAGTGCCAGATGAATAAAGTCTGTGGAAAATGGGGAACATCGTTTGGTGTCGAATAGTTTTTCAATAGAAATTATTTAATGAGAGAATTTCCCGCCTCATTTATGTCTGAGGTTGAAAAGAGATGCATGTCGTTTCTAGTGAAGACAGTGAGAGATGTTTACTTTACACTGTTGACACTTAATCACATGCTTATTTATCTTTTTAATATTTCTCATGGATTCATTTCTAGACTACTTCCATCCTTCCCAAAGAACGAGAAGTAAGGAAGAAGCCATTATATTGTTAATTATTCACACAGGAAATGTTACTATAATGGCCTTCTGCAGTGGGAGGGAGACCATAATGCACATTGGAGGCTTCTCCATAATCAATAAAGCATTCATCGAAGTTTTTAAGTCAAGTATTAGCAGTACTTAAGAACCCGAGGTGCTTCATCTTGAGAATACATCTGAAATATTATTATGACCCTTTCTTGATTATAGAAAACAATCATTCCTCTTCACCCATTCCTCACCCAAAATGTTCCCATGAATGTCTTTGGCATCTCTTTTCCTGGATCATTCTTTTAGTCACCTCTCTTTTCCATGTGATTGAGCATGGGTTCTGACAGGGAGGAAGAGGGCATGATCTTTCTCAAACACCTCAAGCATTACCAACTCTCATAGCTCAACTATGAAGAGGACGGTGCCACAGAGGCGTCTAGGAAATGGGGTTTTGGAGAGGTCCTCTATGAATTCACCACTAGCCTAGATGGCACAAGCGACTAAGCCAGGTGTGGGGATGATACGTTGGGAAACAATGAATTCCACCAAGAAACAACAACGATGCCATTCCCACCAAAAACAACAACATGAGGATAGACATAACTCGACGGTCCCCCAGGAGAATGAAGTCCACCTTGAGAGTTCATAAGTGGTGGGAATATTCATTTTCAGGGTGGAGGTACGTTACACGTAAACAATATAATCAATTATCATTTCTAGAATCACGGGGAGACAATGCCGCCACCTTCAACGGTTTATTTTTGTCTTTTGCTTTTCAAATTGGGCCGCACTTCAAGAGATCATCTACTGTCCTTTCTCCTTGAGGCCCAACAGGTGTTCACCGATGACAGTTGAAGGCTGATGGGCATAGTTGCGGATCTGGTGCAAGGAAATGAGCTGGTTGGGGAAGGATGCTGATGGAGCAGAGGTCACCGGCGCTGAGGAGGCTGGAGGGAGGTGGTGCAGATGATGTGGGTGGTGAGGGTGATGGTGTGGGTGGTGCGGGTGGTGATGCGGATGGTGATGTTGCAGCGGGGACTTCATGTTGTCCATGGCCGCCATGGCCGCCGCCTTGGGCAGGGAGATGGGGTCGTAGGGGAGGTAGTAGGCGGATGGGTTCGTGTGACGGCCACCAACCGGGTGGGAGCCTATTGCAGGGTG
>WURS02000014.1:10192250-10203314 GCA_011762765.2 Rhinocypha anisoptera | reverse complement strand
AATCGATGACTGCCATTAAAATCGACGAGAATATTCCCGATTTTGTTGTCGTGTCATTAAGTTCTTCGGTTTTGTTTTGTAAAAATGAAAGGCTACTTCCGCCAGGGGCCAGAAAGGTGCTTGGTAAAATTGTTATATCGAATTTACGTAGTATCAAATAATAACTCCATAAGAATACATAGAGGGATGATCGGGACAGCTTCAACAGTTGCGTAAAATCAAATATTTCTTAAAATCGGAATACGTAAAATCGAGATTCTACTGTATTATGATTATTTTTCACATTGAAACCTGTTAACATAAAGTTTTATTCTGTGGAACATGATAGTTATATACTGAGAGAACCTTTTTTCATGTAATTTACTTGATTTGAAAGAAGAAATTTCCTCTTTGATATCTTTAAAATAATATTATATTTGTGCACTATTTGATTTTAGCAGTTGATAATGATAATATTTATTTTTATGCATTGATGATTTTTGGCTTTTAGGTACTAAAGTCAATGTATCCATTGATTACAGGAGTTTGTTGGCAGATTTCCAGTGCTGGTTCCATTTCATTCCCTGAATCAAGATCTGCTTGTTCGGATCCTTACAGAACCTCATAATGCAATGGTTCCACAGTACCAAATGCTCTTCAGTATGGATAAGGTGATTGATATTTCCTATTTCTAGCTTTATTGCATTTTTGGTCATATTTTTTTAACTATTCAAGAGGATTGTTGAATGAGGTTTATGTATTTAGTGTTCATATTGAGAGTTCCAGGTGCTTCAATACATAATTGCTCAGCTCTCTGCAATTTTATTTCATTTATTCATCTATTTTACAGTAAATACATTGTGATAGATGTTGTCAAGGTTAAAATACTAATCGATGAGAATAATAGATTACATTACACATATGTAAGACAATAGACATTATACCAAAAGCTAATGGTGGTAAAGTCAAGTTCAAAGTATTCCTTCAAAGAGTACAAATGCTTAGATAAGAGCCATTTTTATAGTGGTGTGCAGAATACCCTGTCACCCACCATATAGGAAGAATTAGGCAGCATGTTGTACATCTTGGTTGCCATATTTTCATGTTTAAAAGATTTGGCCAATCTACATTGAGGTATGTTCAGTGTGTGTTTAGCTCTGGTGGAGTGGTTACGGATGTCGGCTGTAGTTGGATACAATTGCAGATTTTCTTTAATAGGAATGAGGGTGTAAAATATATAGAAGCCGTGTACAGTCATAATATTCAATGTTACAAAGAGTGGTTTACAGTGTTAGAGCTGGCAACAACTAACCACTTTCTTTTGAAGGATGAAGATTAGTTTTACGTGTGTAGTGTGCTCCCAGAGTCTTATGCCATAGGTGAGATATGTTTGAAAGAGTGCATGATGTACATTAAGAAGATAGTCTGAAGTCACACAGTAATTGAGTTTCCTGATTGGATACAAGGCTCTAGCAAGTTTTTTTCTAATAATGATAATATGTGAGTAATATTGAATTGTTAAAATTTTAATTGGATTGGGTATTTAGAATTTGGGCTAGAGACCACAAGCCACCTCAAGGTCTTAGATCAGTATCATTCCAATTGAGTCTTCCTTCTCGTAACTGTTTGCCAAAACTTGTATCATTATTTGATCCTATATGATATTTTCTTTTCATACATTTCTTAGTCAAAGTTACCTGATTCATGAATGACCCTAAAAAAATTGGAAGGATATTTTTGGCTGACTTATACAAAGTGAGGATGTGTTATTTATTTCAATTTTATATCATGTTTATCCAAGTGGTCAACTTTATATATGAGATCGTCGTATTTTTAGTCTTTGTTTCATACTAGGTCACAAGGAAATACCAATTAATGACATACATACGTCACTTTAGCGTGCATTTCTTAGTGAGTAAATGGAGTTACAGTAATAAAACTAGTCTGTCCATCCTCTAATTAGCTTTGTGATTCATTTAGGGGAAGTTGCGGAAAAGAATTAAAAACTCACTCAATGCCTACTGATATGAAGTAGTATATGTTTTATTTACAGACAATTAGTGTCTGTTTTTCTCCTGGCAATCAATCCAGCTTAGGAAAATAGTTAATTAAATCAGAGATTAAATTTTGTAGAAGCAGTTAAGTTGTGGAGAAAACATCCAAATGAGATCATAATAGAAGAAGAACAAATTACTTCCTCACAGACTTTATTATAGGTATGATGCACTTGACAGTTATTTTAGGTAGCATTTAGGATGCTTAGAAGAGATTGTTATCACTCAATAACAACCAATAATTCTTCAACATAAATTGTCAGATGATCCTTGTTCTTTGGTGTAAGGTTAGGAAATGAAATCAGTGTGAGATGATTTTTATAGAGGTCAATACAGAACTCTCTCAACCATATTATTTATTTTTATTATGGTTAATTTATGAGTGTTCATCATTTTGCTTTTATCCCAGACGTACTCATTTTATAATAATGGAAATTACATTTTAAAATATAAGATGTTACTCTAACTTCAATTGTACATTAAATGTCGGTTTTAAATATTCCACCATGAGTTCCCCCAGTTTAAATCTGCAATGGTTTTTCTTTGTGTTCACTTATTCTGTAGGACATGGATGTGGCCCCTGCACCTCCGTTCTTGGCTTCTGGTCACAAAAGTCGTCAATGTTCCCCCCTGCCTTCTGCCTGTTCTTGTATTGCCCAAGTGAGAATTGAAAATTATTCCATGGCTTCAAAACCAATATTTATATTATAAATGACCGAATATAAGCCCCCCTTTTTGATGAACATTCGGCCGTAAAAAGTGAGGGTGCTATTTTCGGGCATCATGAAAGTTAACACCAACATGTCATTTTGTATGCATCCAAAAACTATAAGGAAATTGCAAAATGATATGAAATATATACATCATAGCAATAAATACAATGATACTGGCTAATTGATATTTTTATTACATTATTTTCTATTTTGGTTAATTATTTTAATATTTGATCAACAGCGTTGAACAATTTTGCTATGTCCACAACTTAAGACTTTTCGGCGAGCGATGAACGATGTCTGCTTGGCTTCTCAGGCGAGCGAGGAGCCGTCTGCTTGACCCAACTCGACTGTTCTGCATAAATGAATTTCATTGCAGGAACAATTCTTGGGTTTCGAATATCCTTGTTAGAATAATTAATGAATACAGTATACTCTCCATATTACGAACAACGTTTATACGAAGTTTTCGTAATTACAAACCAAATCGTTGGTTCTGACGAAAAGGGTATCTAAATGTAAGGTAAAGAAACTATATTACGAAATAACGAACCTTAGTCCCGGTCCCCGCAAGTACAAAAAAAAACTTTATTACGAAGTCTGTCAAATAAATAACGGCATTCATTCGGCTATGCACGATGCTGCGTTATAAATCAGGAAGCTTTGCCACACATACTGTGCCCAAGAGCTTGAGAACTAAAATAAATACATTGGATATTTCACATAAGATATTTAACTGGGTTGATGGTACAGAACTCCCACTGGGTTACTGCACTTCCAAAGGAGTATGAGAGGTCGAGGGAGGGTGAAAGGGAAGAAATGAAAGACTAACGAAGGACTTTTCTTCTTCACTTTCACTCCTCCCCAACATCTCATGCATCTTATCCCTCTGAAGGTCACTCGCCCAATAGGGGCTCCGGCACAATTCCTGGATAATCCTCCCTCCCCATACAGCTTCCTTAAGTAATATTGCTGATCCGGTGAGAATGTTAGCCTGTAAGCAAGATTGTGTTTTGAAAGCAGCCACAAATCCCCCTTGTAAGATATATGCCCAAAGGACAAACAAAGTAAACGTAAGAGTCAGCGTTTTTAGACATTTGGGGGGGAGGCGACATTTTTTCCGTAATACTTTCCAGACGCTTCAGGTGAATTCTTCCGGAAGTTATATTAGTTAAAAATCAATCGCATATGGAATGTTGACTATCTCCAACGTTCTACATGTGTATTTATTAGAACGGAACATCCATTGGTGCATGCATGATATTTCTCATTTGATAGAGAGGAAAGTTCTTTGAAACGCATAAATTATGATTTATAACCTAAAAATAATATTCTCTTTCGTTATTTCTCGCTGTGACAAGAAAAAATGGAACCCCGTCCAAAGAGGCAGCTCAGCGTATGGAATGTAAGAAACAGAAAATAATCAATTTCAGAAAAATTAGTAATTTATCATGTTAATATATTCGTCATGAAAATAATGTAATTATGTACGCGAAAACAATCCTCATGCTAAACCTTGAATGGACCATACTTCGGTAACTGATAAAATAAACATCTTGAAAAAAAAAGCAAAGCCGAATTCAATAGCAGCTCTTTAGGTCACGCCATAATCATAAGCAGGGGCCAGAGTTCTCTGTTTATGAAATAAAAAATTAGATGAAAATAAATAAAATAGAGCACTACGGTAATTATTGATGAAGATTTGAGAAGTATTTTTTGTGCACCAAATTCAGTGACGTACGTCAAAGTCATCTTCGGAGAATTGAGGAATAACCGTGGCATACTAGTTAGATGTATTTGAATCCAGAAAACCTCCATGGTGTTACGGTTGTAATGAGTAAAATTTTCATTTAATGGAAGTGTTGGACTTGGTGAAGATGTGAGGAATCTAATACCCCATACCTTACGGATACATTCCAGGTTCAACATCAACACATAAACTGATGTACAATACAGCCGGAATAGCTAATATTCTAGTTTTCAGTATAGCGAATTGTTGAAAATATTTACCGAAATTTCATATGGCATATTGCTTAAATTAATATTGCCCCCACAAAGTTACCAGGAAACAATGTAACCTAGTATTAACTACATTTTGGAATATTCCTCATTGTAAGATTATGGAGGTTAAAAGCAACGAAAGCTGACATTCATCATCGAAAATAGACGATTAAATGCACTATTCCACTCAAGGGAATTCCATCGAACGACCTACCTCAGGACTGTTTGAAAAGATAAGGCAAAGGCACGGAGATCAAATTAAAGGACTTGAAGAAGGAGGTGTGGCTGCCAGGCTGTCGGATATATTTGACGAATGCGTCGTCCCTCCGGCATGAAACCTGGCCACCGAGCCCCCCAGGCGGATCCGAACCAAAATCACGTTTCCTCCCACGCTCGATGCGCTTCCTCACACAAAAACCTTCATCGGGCACAACCCGCAAATACAAGGCCCGACGAGTGACGTGCCCTCAACAAAGCGAATCCTCCACAGTTCTAGGTTCCACAGTTGCGCGCTCCAGGTAGACAGGTGTCCCGGGTCCGAGAGGGACACGGGAAAGTGGATACGGGAGCGATTGGGTCACCATGGGAACGATTGCCGAAACCTTAGCGATAACAGGGCGAGACAAATGGCTCCGGGAATGGAGTTGAACCTTAAAAATACATTCTCGGGAGTCATTCAAGTGATTAAACTAAAGCGATAACGTTTTAAAGTCCCCTCCGAGGGCTTGGATCGTCTTCGCGATCCAAATTCACAAAATCTTAGCTCCGCGGAGGGAGTCTGGAAAAATCCCGGTAAGGGGCCGCAAAGTGTCCGGTTTTTTGATTTGTTTCTTTTGATTTGGTGTGTGTCTCAAGATGACGGCGGACAATTAAAAATATGTATCAAAGCAATACTTATCTGTTTGGGAGGAATTTACTTATCGGGAAAATATCAGTGCCTAGCGGAAATGATTCAAATTGGAAAATATTACGTATCTGACGTTCATCACTTGCAAATCGACCTCGCATTTGGCTTCTAAAGTATTTATTCCTATTGGTTAAGTTGTGTAGTTGTTTCACGTCGAGGCACCTTGAACAATTAAAACAACTTTCGATTCTCTTCCAACTGGAATTTTCGCATAAAATTGCAAAACGTTAAAACGAAAATCGTACAAGTGACAAATTAAATGGGTGAATATAGTCAACCATTCTTCGGATTGAAGTACTGATGATGAGTAAAAATTCAGGCATGGATTAATATTTTTCAAAATCCATTTGCCCATCTGGGATATGGTTATTAGAAACTCCAATTGTAATCAGTAATTACGATCCCATTTTCTTGACCAATTGATTTCAATTCTCACAATTCCATTTCACACAATCAATTACATTTGAAATCGAGGCTACATACTGTTTCGATAAATCATTGGCTTTCTCCTCAATGACCATCATGACTGTGTATTGGGGAATTTAATTTTCGTGATAAAAAGCTCAGACCTGGGGTTCTGCTCTGGTATACCTGCCCCCAGGAAAACTAATAACTTCCAAGAGTTTTGTATCCAGTTCATATGGGTCCATTGCATTTAAAAACATTTATATATTTGTTCATGCCACAATTTAAAGTCTAGCCTTCCTTGGGTAAATATACCAGCGACCAATAAGGAAAAAGTGTACCAAATTCCAATAACGAAAAAAATACGACTTCAATTCCGTGGGATAAACACATAAAAATGTTTTAATTTTACATCATATCACTTAATATAAAAACTTCGTCTGCTACCGTGGAAGGCAAAATATTTAAAACGGGTTCCCGCAGAACGATTATAAATGGTTGCTTTACACGCTCACATTACGTTAAACACGGGTCTAACCGGTTGCGGCTCATGACCTTTGCAGGTTCCATAGCTTACCCTAGAGATCAAATTCGATAATCGGAATGATTTTCTAGCTATATTGACGGGGTTCCGATTGTTTGGTCGTAGATTTTCGAGGGATCGCTTAATTTAGCGATTTGCCGAGAGGAGGCGCGCGATCTCGGGACTATTGACATCGGGCGAGAGGCACTCATGAATTATTCACGCTGGCTGAAGAGAGCGCCCCGGAAGGAGTGGCGATAACCCCCCTCCTCGAGAGGATTCCCACAATGCAATTGTGCTTCATGGCCTGTTTGAGGTTATAGAGCATTCCCAAATCAAAATATCGGTTGTAAATAGCTTGGGAGAGGTTGAGGGAAATAATAAGGGGGGAACTGGAGCAGACGGACAAGTGCATAAACCAGGTATACACGAAAAATATGTGGAGGCAGAGAACTGCGACGCGTAAGTGCCTGTATTATCATTCGAATCCACAAACCACGCTCATGTTAGATAAGTCCCGACATAAGTATCACTAAAGATTTTCCACTAAAAAATCTTCATATATTCAAAATTAGATAATGTAAATAGTAAAGAATTCATAATTCATAATTCACGTGTAGGTTTGAACTAGGTACTAAAAAACCGCGACGGGCATTCATTTCGTCCATGCCCGAAAGTGAGTTTTAAGACTGTAACTTATTTGGGTTGAATATTTGTTATAAAGGGTATTTGAGTCGAATCACCAAACATGAAATAAGTTTCAACACAATCTGAACAAAGATTAATCTACATATAATGGTACATTGATTGATAAAATAAAAATTAACGTGCAATGCAACATTTAGCCCATGCACAGAAATAATTTATATTCCGTAATTCATGCCTTAATAATAAACATAAACTAATAATATAGAAAAGTACTTTTATACCGATTTATTAACAAGAATAAGGTTAATAATTTCATGGAAAAGCTATTATATTATGCTAGTATTCGGAACTTCCAAAAAATTAACGCCTACAATCTCACATTTAAGAATCTTCATCGCCAATCCTTATACTTAAATGAAGCTTAGAAACTACCAGTCCCATAACAATCTACGAATTTTTCTTAAGGGTAATTAACAGTCACAATCAGTACGTTTAGCGATTAAAGATTATAGAATTGCATGAAGGTCTATTACGATACTGGAAATTCGCAACGTGACTTGCGGTGCGTAGCAATTAATCTAGGGGACACTGAGGTAACTGAAACATGTGGCAACATATTATCTCAAGGACTTGCGAGAAGTAAACCATTAAGCCGTTACTGTTGAACTTTTGAACAGAGAGGGTCGATGGGGAATAAATAGTCCATGGATAATTTCACTGGCGCGCATCCATGCATCCAGCCTAATAAAAATGTCGGGCTTTTAAGATTGGTGGGGTCTAAAACTACTACCTCTACAAGCGTTTCGACAAGGTTTGCGATAAAAACATTGAATAAGTTTTCAAGACTAAATATATACGGGAAGACGAGTTTTGAAAAAAGTAAAACGAAAAAAATTTTGCGCTGGAATGTCGCAGGTTCGACCAAGTGAACTGTTTCTACCTTCAATTCGCCTAAAAAAGAACAGAGTCGGTCAAAGGGAAGTTGTCTCGTCCCTAGAATGCTGAGCATAGACGATAGGTGGGGGTAAAATTAATCCGCTCGCTAAAAATGTCCCAAATATGCTTGCACCAGTGTGAAAGCCTTTCGAATGACATCTGTCGACACAGGGCAACCGTTTCTCACCACCACGGAAAGGAGGCGATCGAACGGAGAGGAATACCACGTAAGAGAGTAGAGTGGAGAGGGAAAAGTAGAAAAAATGATAAAATGATTTGGAAATGGCAATGTCGAGAGTGAGGATGATGAGATGAAGAGCGAAGGAAGGAAGCAGCACGAGAGAGAGAGAGAGAGGGAGGGAGGGAGAGGGAGTCAGCCAGAGAGGCTAACACACGCACACGCTTGGTCGAAAGAAGGAAACCTCGCCTGGAACGAAAGAGAGAGAGAGAGAGGAAAAGAGAGAGAGAGAGATAAAGAAGAAACTCGGGAGTCCCAGAGATGATGTATTTCCTCGGATTCTCCCACACACCCCAAAAAAATATCATCAACATTTCACCAGCGGGACCGGAAGTGGTGGACCCCTCATTTCACGCTGCGGGGTGTCATTCAGGAGGCGAGCTGGATGATACGCAGGGAGGGAAGGAAAAAAAAGGTGAATAGGAAATAGTAGCAGAGGGGCGGACTTGTGAAGAGCGTTAAGGGCGCTTTCGGAAGCTCTCCTTTCCCCCAGCCATATAACATACAACTGAACGTCGGAGAAAGAAAAATGCTCACGGCACGAATTACTATGAATCTCGGGCCAACGGACCCTCAACCTCCTCTTCCTTCGTCCGTGGACGGTGAGTTAAAACTGACCTGGTGATGAACCAAATCGTTTTGGACCTTGTGGTGAAAAAAAACAAAATCGGACTAGTTTTTTTTCTTTTGAGCGGAAGACGTTCCCTGACCTGTGGGCATATGCCAAAGACGGGGTCGGAGATGATGGCTGGGGGGAGAGAGGACCGAGGGGGGGAAATTAAAGAAGAGGGATGGAGGTTCTGCCTAGGAGTCGGGACCCCTTGCAGAACGGCAATAACCCCTTCCGAGTCCCCCCTGACTGACGCAGATCTGTTTAAGTCTGCGTGTACAAAGTGATATAACAGAAAAAATAACTAGTCTTCCCATCTGTACGAGAAGCGGCTGCAGATATGGGAGTGAATGGACTGACCTTAACCCTCCCCGATGGAGTGAAAAAGGGTCCAAGGGGTCTGGGGATGTGTGGGGACGGAGGTAGAGGGGTACGAAGAATTATTTTGGTACGGATTCTTACCCCTTCTTTACCCCTTTCACTCCCAACAAAGTCTAAATGTTTCTCTACACGAATTTGTCACCGTCGGCGACCAATCAGTTTAGAGTATACCTTTATCTCCCCTCCAGGTTATGACATATCGGATTAATTTTATAAAAGTCATGGAAATCTATAACTGATATACAATTTTGGTGAATAAAAATTTTTTCAATAAAAGGGGAATATATTTAATTAATTTTTCAATGCTAGAGCTCAGATTTTGAGGTCAAATATCGTGGATTAGGCAGCGAACAACGTCTTGAATATCGAAGAGAACAGTCAAAATAACGTGAAATATAAAATTTTTAAAAATGGAAAAAGTACATTTTTACGGTTATAATAAATCTGAAGCACCGATAAAACAAACGACTGTACTTGGGTGTCGCTACATTAAAAATACGAGGTATGAGGCCTCAAATACTTCAGTAAGATCCTAATCAAAGCATCGAAAGCTAATTTATTCATAAGTAGCAGTAATTCTTGCACAAAACTGAATCAAAAGTGAGATCAAAACCAATTCCAAATCAGACCTATGATCAGCTTAGAAATGTCCGAGAAAATGACACAGAAAGAGACCGGAGGCATGGGGAAATCTTCAAGCTGTCAAAACTGCAGGACATCTGGAGCGAAGGAGACTTCAACGGTCGGGCGACCCAAGGTGGTCGCGCTGGAGGGAAACCCGGCGCTCACATACCTCCTTCCTCTCTCCCGTCACTCCCTACGCCTCCTCCGCTTCAGGGGGGCTAACAAACCGCAACCCTTTGGCCTTACCTTGACCCCTTCGCCCCCCTCATCACCACCTCCGCCCTCCTCGTCTTCTGCGGCCACCCCTCCACCTCCTCCACCCGTCCTCTCCCCCACACCGCTCTCCTCAACCTCTCCCCCTACACCATCCTCCCTCCTCAACAGTCCTCCCCCCAACCTTCCGCCCTCCTGCTGCTGCGGCTGCTGCTGGTGCTGCTCCACCGAGAGCCTCGGGTGCTGGTGCAAGAGCAGCAGGTGGTGGTGCGGGTGCAGGTGATGGTGGTGCTGGGCCTGGTGATCCACCGGGATCGGCGGCGGGGACTGTCCGCCTCCCTCCACTCTCCGCAGGTACCCGCCCCCGTACTCGATCTTGGTCAGCCGGAGTCCGGCACCCTGGCCGCCCACGCCGCCCCCGCCGTGTAAGTGCTGCCCCGCGTAGTGCGGCGGGGGCAGCGGGCACTCGAGGCCCTCCAGAGTTCGGCCGTCGGCGAGGGCCCGGAGTAGATTCCCGGTGCGACCCACGGCCGGAGACGGCGACCTATCTCACACTCCCACGCAACCACACACACACAAACACACGAAGCACTCGAACGATATCGGTCGGTTCGTGGTGACACGGAGCGGGCGTGTTGCGGTGTTCGTCCGGTCTAGTGGGTGTGTGGGAGTCTCATACAGTTCTCGACGGTGCTGACTCCACTGCCGCGGCTACGTGAGCCACATCGTCGAGAGAAACCAAGTCCGGAGAGGCGAGCGGCTATCCCATGTCCGAAGGCGTGGAAATGAACTGATCGATCGAGCCGTTCGAATCGCCGATTGACAGGCGAAT
>WURS02000014.1:10139769-10152834 GCA_011762765.2 Rhinocypha anisoptera | reverse complement strand
AGGAGGGGGGAGAGGAGAGGAGGGCAGGCGAGAGGAGGGGTGGGGGGGGGGGAGGGAAGGGGGGCGGGAACCGGAGAAGAAAAGCGATGTTTAATTGCGGCGATGAAGACGTTGACGCCCCTTCCGCCCTCATTCCCATCCGCACCGTCCTGGGTACGTAAAGAGTGGCGTGACTGGTCATCTTCTCTCGCTCCCGTCAACCCGCTGACCACCCACTGCCCACATGCTAGACTCCGGAGAGTTGAGGACTCGCACGGCACGCGGGCTCCTCTCGCCGTTCCCTCGGCCGAAGACATCTGCCACTCCAATCTACGAGACGGGCGTGTACTCATTATTGGTAAAACACAGCAAACGACCCTTGAGTGCCAACGTTGTTAGTCGTTCCGTGTGCACGTGTCTCGGTGATGATGCCGCCCAAATCGGGGAAACATTGCGAATATCTAGAGATCAAAGTTGCATTAAAAATTGAAGTATTTTTGCATGGATGAAAAATTAATCTCGGTGAAACCGCAAGAGACTTAAATTAAATCCGGAAATTTTAAAAGGTTAATGTTTCTTTAGATTTTGCTTCCATGTTTCAACATTGTGTCTAACATACTGGACTTCGCAATTGTGAGTTATGATTTGAACATTTATATATGCATATAAAATGTTTTAACGATAGACTGATACGGGACAAAGAAACAGAATAGTAAACGAAACACTTAGACGCAAACTTATGGCCTGTAGGCTGTTTCTTCCTTCTCCTCCATCTGATGAATGTGGCTATGTAGCCACCAAAAATAAATGTACAAGTTAGTGTTTCTGTATTTTAAAAGTCTAAGTGACATTCACGTGAAATACAGTACCTTTGAGGTACTGTATTTTATGTGTTGCCTCATGAACATTATTGATATAAATGTTGATTTTATGTATGGTATATACGCTTGTGTGACCTAATCCGTTGAAACCTTAAATGTCTATTTCGTAACAGCACTTGATATTGGACCACCCTGGAATACGTGTCCTGCAGAGACTGTTGTTTCCATTTAAATATGGTTCTAGAGAGTTTACTCTATTTTATAAGTACGATATGATATGCATGATCCGGGTGTGTCTTACGAATACAAAAAATATTTAAATATTTTCTTAAAATTTCCAATTTGAATGCATTTTTCTTCGTATCTTCTATGCGCAGGAGTTCATAGTTAGCTTATTTTAATATTCGTTTGTTTATTCGTCATTCTGGAATTTTTAAATATGATGCCTATATCAAAATCTGAATTGATTCATTACAATAAGATCCCTAAATAGTTTAGATCCCTGAATTGATTCATTACAATAAGATCCCTAACGACGCTAAGCGCATATCATCAGCATCGTTCATTAAAAAGAAAGGGTTGGCGTGAAATAAAGACGACAATGAAGCACCAATATTCCCATTGGATTATACGAAAGCTCAAGCAATTACGGATATCTTATGATAGACAAAGAAAATGCTAGGAAATGGATGCATATTTTTCATTTGATTGTGATCTATTAATTTAGAAGAAATGATTCTCATTTAAATACCTTCAGTGTTTTCAGCTGAATAGTGTCTACCATTCGAATCGGGTAAGCATACTGTACATAAAACCGTTATCTATACCTTCTCCCTGCTAATGGGGGTTAAGCCATCGAGAGCCAGTGAGACAGTCCGGTGGTCTATGAGTGTTACATTCAAGTTTATTGCAAAGACCGGATGATAGAACATCATCTACTTATTTGGCAAATGATGGTCAAATGCACCCCATCCTGTTTTTTGAAACCGCCAGGAAGATGCAAGTTCACCCCATTTGATAGTAAAAATCATCGCCTTCCAAAAATTTACTCCGACATCAGTGCCTTCAAAGGTATCGTTGAATGTAAACACAATGGAAATTCCAAAGCTCTCCCACATTCTATTTTCTTTCACACACCGTTAAAATCATAAGGTGGAAGAAATGCAAAGGCTTGAAAGATCACAGTGATGAAATATTTTTCAATGATTGAGTCCTGCATGTTTTAGTCACGCCAGTGATGAAATACAGCATTTAATTGCTGTAATAACTTTGTAATTAACACTGAGGATAGAAGACTAAGATACACTTGCTCAATGCTAAAAAGAAGTTTTTTTAAATAGTTAAAGGAGATGAGGGAAGCTCTCTGGAGTATTTTTATTTGTCTGACGGCATGCAGCGAAAGAACTTTGGAATTAATGATAACGTTGAGGCTTAATTAATCATTATGTCACTAGTCCAACACCAATGATCACCAATTTTAAACGTTAACGTAACTGAGATTGAGCCGTGATCAAGGGAAACAAAAGAGGAGCGTAAATCACAAACGTGTTTGAAAATTGACGGTTCTCCTCCACCGGTAGCGTGAGTCAATACATTAATTCCCGTCAATCAAGGTGAACCCTTAAAAGGACGCATTGTTTTAAACATATTTCACCGGGCACTGCAGCGATCGCTGATGAATTGGTAATTGTTCCGAGCGAACAATGGTGCATCGTAACCCGAGTTAAGAATCGGCATGCTGCGAACATGATGTATTGGATATTTTCTTTTATTGCACCTATTGTTTATTTATGCGGCACGACTTATACCGTTAAACACATATATGGATCGAATGAGTTATTCCGACATCGTGCAAAACATGACGTGCGGCAGAAGATAATTGCACCTCGGACCTGAGGAGAGGCCGCGGGGGAGCTCGGCGGCAGCGGGTGATATCAGAGGCGGAAGAGAGAGGGAGGATCAAGCGTTTTCCAAAACAGTCGAAAACATGGAAAAATACACTGCACATCCTTTCCTGACGTTCCGTGACAAATTGTCGTGGCACTCATACGGTATGAAGTCCGTGGGACTAAAAATGGTCTTGCCTACGGCGGCGGCGGTTGATCGGAAAAAGTGCAACGCGGATGGCAACAAAAGTTTCGCCACGCCTCGGGTATGTGTATTTTTGGTCGTCACGACTTACGACAGTGGACGGTGGACAATGCGCTCATGCTTCCTCTCCCTTCTTCCCTCGCAGTCGTTCTATATAAACCCCTCTTCTCTCCCGCGGACTTCCTTCTCGCCACCACATCATATGCCAGAAGCATTGCGCCGAGCGGAGATTTTGAATCACCCAGCATCCCCTCACACCCCCCGTCACTCAAAAGACCTCCGACGGGACACGTCAAAAGTAACGACTTGATTGTTTAGGGCTTCCATTTTCTGTCTCCGGTATCATAGATTCGAGTAAACGATTTGCATAAGCCCTTCCGGGTCATCCTATTCCCTGCCGCTGCTATCACCCGTACGTACTTGATATTATATTTTTCCGTCACTTGCTTCTCGTATTTCATCCTTGACCTCCCCTATAAGCTGCCGCATTCCACTGTTCAACCCCACTACGATCGCTGTGCCGCCGGATTTCCCCCCCCCCCCCCATTATCTCATCACAGCGTTTTCCGCGGAGGTTTTCACTTCACCTCTACATACGGAGTATTTCATTCATCACTTGGTGTGAGCAGATCACTTCAATCGTCTTAACACTTTCGTAATTATTGATCTTATTTCATTTTGTCGTATCCTTTTCTAGTCCGTAGAAAAAAAGTGACTTAGTAGTTTATAATTTTGATGAACTCCTTCCCGATGTACAAGGGAAGTTCATCTGCCGTTCCAAGGATTTTTGAGAGCTTAGTTGTGCTTTCTGAAAGTCCGCAATTTTTTAAGCGCCTTTGAGGTGTTAAAAAAAACATATGTGACGGATTTTCACTAATCCAAGTGCCCGTGGTGTCGTTTCGGTACCGTTGGCGGCACACTTCCAAGTTATCTAAATAGTTTGAAGAATTTGATAAACTTACTACGAACTGGATTCTTAGCATCGCGAGTGAAAAAATTAACCAAGTTTATTAAATCGGAATGATAGTGATAAATCTTCAGGAGCGTTTAACTCGAAACGTGTTACATGCGTCTATCCCAGCTTGGGCTCGAGGATTGTTAGCGAGCCAACCAGTTTTTTTGGAAGAAAAGCATATAATTCTTCCCGCGAATCTCTGATTTTGCGATGTCTATATCCAATTGTAGTAGAATAATGCTAAATTTCATATTATTATTATAAAAAACAATCCTATCCTAACTTCTCACTGAAAAAATTCTGCGTCATGATTTTTAAAATACAACAGTTTTTTTTAAAAACGAAATGGCAATACGGGAGGTGCAGGGTGTTATAGAGTTTGTTAACAAGTTAATCAGAGTTAAGGCAAGCCGATAATTGATGTATCATGTGTTTTCACTTTTGTCTCACTCCCTGATGCAAAATCTGACGCAACTGAAGTTTGAGGTGATCTTCGAAAACAGCAAGTCGTTGCATAGCAGCCTGCCCCTATACGTGCTTCCGTTTGCCAACCCTCAAAGGAACCAGATCGTTCGCGCCAGCCCTTGCCACACCTTCTCTCTCGGGCGCGGGTTCCCCCTCGCTCGTGTCAATCTGCGTTTTGATACAGAGTGAGCTTTAGGATGCGGATGCCTAGCCGATAGGAATGTCAGGAATCGCGCCACCGCAGCGCAGGGAGAGAGCCAGCCGGCCGGACGACCACTTGGGAGGGGAGCAGGTTGCATCTCTCTCCGTCCCGAACGGAGGGACGGGATGGGGAAGGCAGAAGGAGCGGGAGCTCTTAAGCAAGGACTGGGGAAGACGTCACCGATGGGGGAGCAGCTAGGAAACCCATCGGGCAAGAGAGATCTTCCAGTGGAACCCTGAAACGATGAATCTCGACCGCTGGAGGGGATAACTGAGAATTTCGTCATAGCGATCCCTGAGTGGCGGGAAAATGTTTCACATTCAAAATTTTAAAGAATCATGAATTTTTTGGTCATCCCTGATGGACGGCGTCACTTAAGGGTCCAGAGTAGTTTGACTTTTATTCGCGTTTCCCAGAGGCCGAGCACGCCAAAGTTTACTCGAAACCCATTCTGAAAGGGACTATTTTGGGTCAATCGTTAGCGTCACCACCCACCTGACTAATCCGGTTGGCATCAATAAAAGTAGTATTAAACCAGTGAATTTAATACACCATATATGATTCATATCTTTTATATCCTTTGTCTAATGCCAAATAATACCTCTGAGCTTCAGTCGCGAAATGAAATAGTGAGAATACGAATGTGAAGATAATCCTGATGCGTTACAACTTTTCAAGATCGGTAGTAATGGCGAGTTAAACCAATGGATAGTATAATTACCCATTTAAAACATGTAATAATGAAAGTGACCGGAAGTTAATAATGTGATCAGAAGTGATGAAGTTGTTGGTGTCAGATGACATAAATGTAGAGTGATGACGTATAATGCAAAGGTTGAATACCACTAAAGATTACTTTCGCCGAACCGATTAATACTTTAATATTAAAGAATATTTATTCAGATATTGAGAGGAAATAATTAGGAGGAGGAGCCGGTTACCGGGGTTAAGACACTACGGTGTTTTGTTATAGTAATTCGGATGTAGTGAAGGACAGCTCTACCCCATTGGCTTTGACACTGAAACATCTACTGTACTTAGAGCTTCACAACTCCTTTATGTGGCCATAAGCAAATGGGCGGGTTTCCTTAGAAAGGAAACATCTTCGACCAAAGCCGTTTCCCCATTCCTTTATTGATTCTCTAGAGGAGACACACTTAAAAGGGGTTTTAGATTTTCACATGTGTCGACTGTAAAAACGCTCAGAAATTATGTCTCGGACGGGAAAAAAATAATGTTAACCGTAGAGGCAAAGTATGAATATAGTTACCTCATTAAAATTTTCCCGAACGAGTGAAAGGGGATTGATTCATATCATCTGAAGAAAAACCGATCGCAAGGAGAGCAAAAAACTCATATTATCTTACAATAGACAGTGAAGAGGAAAAGCCGTGTCACAAATAATAACGATGGATAGATAAGAGTATGGAGAGCATAAAATAAGGCAGGCAGACTACATTCAGGAGGGTTGAATGTAGTCTGCCTGTGTGAGAGCTGTCAAAAAGAAGAGGAAGTGACGTAAACAAGTGCCGGAAATTCCAGCGGAAGTAACGCTCCAATGTTTCTTGAACTAATTGTTTTAGTGAATAAAAATAAGGGTACATAATTCTCGCTGGAAAAAATATTTTGAATCAAGCTAAACGATAAAATGCTTCATCATTTTGAAATTGTGTCCTTCTTTTACACTATGAGTACCAGTATGTTTATGCCTTATTTCTGTCCTTGATCCTTAGAACGTTTGAACTACTTGGATAACTTAATACAACTTATCGGGACGGGTAGGTGAAAATCTTGAAACTCCTTCTTTCATACCCTGTTAAGTTGCCTGGTTGTTGGTATTTAGCACACAAGGATCTTATGTGTATCCTATATAAACACTTTTGTTTAAAAAACAATTGTAACGGTTATAAGTAGAAAGGTATATGGTGAAAAACGTATATAAAGACAAAACAGTAAAAGTTCGATAGGGGGAGGCAAATAGGAGTAGATAAAACTGCTACCCGGTTGACTTGTACTGGCTTTCTTCTACTCTGACTAGTACAAGTCAGAATAGAAGGAAAATGAATGAAAGTGAGAAAAAAATACGATTACAGTGGTTGACTATCAGTACATATCGAGTCTATTTTAGTAATTTGTGTTAATGAACATTATGTTGAGAACATATACTGAGCAACATCGGTGAACTCTTGAAGAGTCGCTGAAAAAGAAATGTCGATGGGTGAATTGAAATAGCATTGCTATCAAAGGATGTATTAAAAATATCATGATTTTATTGTATGCAGAAAGTAATAACTTAGAAATTAAAATCAATAAAAAATCTACAAAAAATATCAACGTGATATAAGTTCTTTAATTGAGGAATAGATCCAAGACTATGAAAATACTTTATATACTAATATTAAAGAATAACAGCTTTGAAATCAGTGTTTTTGTATGCCTTAATATTTTTTGGTAAATTATTCTTTTCGTCTAAATTATTCGTCTGAGTAAGATTAAGAGTTATCATCGGCTGTTTCAAATGATTTTATGCTCGCGAAATTGTTGCCTGCTGAGGGATAAAAAATCATTTCGTGAAAATTAAGCATCACGCTTAACCTCGTCCCTGGTAATAAAACAATAAACCTTTTCAAGGTACACCGATTTTTTATAAGGTCTTAGAGTGCTCGAGAGTATCTGACACGTGGAAAGTTACATTTCGGAACCAGTTCCAATTAAATACGAATACTAAGACTGGGCGACTATTCAACTATTAAAAGTGAACGCAAACCCAAAATACGACACAGCTGCACTCATGGATTAGGAATAAGGCCTTTTTTTTCTAAGATTCACTTTATTAGTACAGTTTATGAAACAGTGAAAAACTGATTCATACTGAGTCTAAGACAATCAAAACAGGATTTCCAGGTGAGGTAAAGATTTCGGAGAGAAGATCCCGCCAAAGGTTTGAAGAAAAAGAGTGCGATAAAACGATAAAAGGAGTATCGGACGATACCTGACAGTGAAAGGCTTAAGATTGGCAATTTATCCTATAGTTACATAGCGGATATCGATTTCATAAAACTTAGGTTCAACGCCACGGAGATGGGTCTGATTTCTCGGGAAACTAACATAAACCATACCACAGCTGGAGAATCTACACTGAATTCATCAACCCTCAAATAGCCGATCGGTGCGAATAAGATTTAAGAGAATCAATATATTGAGAGCGTATTTTAGCATTATTTGGAATTCATGAAAGGAAAGAGCTGTGATTTTACTTTAAGACACGGTGACGACCTAGTCATTTCTCCGGTAAAATACCGACTCATTACACCTGATTTATGAACTCACAGCACAATATCCACGTTCAAGGCGGAAGGCAAGCCTAAGAATTATGGCAAGGAGGAAATGACGATGATTCTGCAGCAATTTTTCACCGTGGGAGGTTCACATATTTTATGTGATGATAATGACAGGGGTACTATAGTCACGCGGACAAAAGACAGCATGCATAGAAGGTGTATTTGTGAATATAATTTTCAAGATGCGCAGCGAATGCTTATGAGAAAGAAAATGTTATACACATGTTTACATTCGTCTTCTAAATATTTTTTTTTGGCGTCTGTCAGCCTTTGCATTTCGTGGCAAGGGTGCCCAGTGGACACAGGGTTCACCCTGAGTTTCATGGCTCCAATATGATTGCTGCTTTGACGATCGCAACTAAACCTGTGATTCATTATGTTTCTAGATCCACACGAGAAACTGTAGGCAACACGGAGAGGGTCTGGATCCCTTATACCGAATACATTTTAACCGTCATAGTCTGTGGAGATTTATTCCTCCCAATGCAGGCGAGCATTTGGTTGATTAGCATGATTTCTGTTGGCTATAATACGTTGGTAATCGAGAAGAATATGTAGTGAATATCATAAAGCGTTCTCAATTTAGACAATGGAACAGAGGAGTCGTACTTTGTTGAAATAATCCCACTTTAGTTGCAATGAATTTATTAGAATGGACTCATGTTGGAATCAGCTTTTAATATCGCTGTCAATTTTAATTGTGAACTAATACCTGGATCCATTAAAACTTCGTAGAATCGATCCAGAGTGTAAAGGAAAATATATAATATTTTTCTGAATAAAAATTCAATTTTCCATCAATAATTGAATGAACTTAAGTTGTCCATGTTTTGATTAGAAAATTATCAGGAAAACTAATTTACGCTTTCCATTCCATTATCAATTCTGAAATACGAAAGCTTTTTAATTAGATACGCTGGAGTGTTTAATTTAGTGTACCTCATTTCAATTATTCAAAACGAGTATCTCCTGTAACTCCTGCCATTTTACTACCAGATTTTGTGAGGAAGTCGTTTGGTCGTAAGACTGCCTCCCAGACAAGACGTCTCGAAAATTAATCATAGATAAACGGATGGGACATCAGTGGAAGCCTACCAAAGCCTCGAAGACCTTCCTGGACTGCTCTTTCAAGGGCCAGACGAGGGAGGCGACAGTCCCAATGTTAGATGGCCCGAAAGGAACCATTACCAACCGATGACAACTTTCGTTTTGACCCTGCAGTGATGACCGTGACGAAGCGAGAGAAAACAAAAAAAACCACGCACGGGGATGGAAGGAAGAAAAATATGAAGAAAGCAAATTACAATGGAGCGTGGAATGCTGGTATACACACAAAGGGCATGGAAAGAGCGAGAGATACATTTATGGAGATAGAATGAGGGTAGAGGACGAGGAATGGTCGGGCGGGGACGGACTCGTCTCTCGTGAGGAGGACCACGTCTGAGCGGCGGATTCTGTAACGTGGGGGAGAGGGAGGGGGAAGAGATGCAAGGGGGGGGAGGAAGGTTTCTTTTTTTTATTTAAGGGTTTCATGAGAGAGAGAGAGAGAGAGACGACGGGAAGGGGGGATAGCAGGACGTATCGTAACGGATGGGAAATGAAGGGCAGAGACGTGGGGGTGGGCGGAATTTGAGGGGAAGATATGAGGGGAAGCTCAGAACGGACACCGTGGTAGGCACGAATCGACAAGAGGACGGGATGGCAACGATGAAAGATGGGAAGGCTGCGATATAAACACATTCGTCCCTGTCGAAAGGGGCCGAGATGCGCCGGGGCACACCGAAGACGTCTTCATCCGAGCGGGCGCTCCCCGCTCGTATTCCTCTTCTTATAAGCAAGCGATGAGTCGGTTGAAATAACAACCGGGAGGCCTGCGCAGTTGTCGACATACTCAAGGCCCTAAAGGAAACAAATAAGGGGAAGAAGACGGAGGCGCTAATGAGCCCGAGGATCAACAAGTGAACAGATTCGTACATGCACGAGGAACATGGTTTATGCTCTGTTGCCGGGGCGAGAGAAATGCTCCCGGGTAATTATATGGCATGGGATTGAAGGATCGATTCTCCGGATTCTCCTCTTTACTCGAGTTCTTCGAACCTCTTCGTACCCCTTAAGGTTTTCAGATTAAATATTTAGATTTAAAACAACATTTAACGTGACAAAATGCCCGATAACAGCAAGCAAATTTCTTTAGAGAGATGCCGCGGAAGCCTAATGAGTAATCGTAAATTTTCCGATTCATCTTACTCAGAACAATCCGTACTAATTCGTTGTTCCGTTACGGTATATCGTCCGAGGATTATATTTTTATGCTAATAAACCGTTATTTATCTGGTACGGTATATCGTCGAAAGATTATATTTTTATACCCATGGTGTCACGTCCAAGATCTATTTACTCACGTCTACTTCATTCCCCCGACCATTTGACTTTTATAGTTTCGTTTTACAACTTGACGAGCAACATCATCACATTTCCGGATTGTTCACAGAATGAAGCTTTCTGTTCTTAAAGACTCCGTATCTTTCATGGAAGCACGGTCGGTATAACTCCTTTGGATACGAAAAAGATATTTATGAATTTTATAAAGATTAACTATCCTGAAAAATCTCCGGCGTTTGAATGTTTTCTATATTGCGGGACAATGTATTTACAGATGCACAAAATGTGTATAATGATTACCGTAATAATGGAATGAAGATGAGGACGATTGAAACACCGCACATAGAAGGCGGAGAGGTACTTGTAAGATGAAAGCATAAAACATTCTAAAAATGATGGTCTTTCACTTGAAATCAATACTGAGATCCATCTTTCCAAATTTAATTCTAAGGTTTGGGTTAACACGGTAAAAAACACAGTCTTTGCTAGCACACAAGAAGATCGGTTTGATCGTTGAAGGGTCACCTGGTACGGCGTGTGAAAGTCAGGAAGGGGAAGGAGAGAGAGCTCCCTTCCTAGTGCTAACTGTGGTCTCCCATTAAGATCCGGTGCCTATAAATCACTCAACGAGGATGTAGCTCGAGGCATCATCCAATTTTGGGACTAGGTTTCCCGTTCCGTAGCCAAACCCTGAACCCAATGGGCTACCACACCCCTTTAAGTGAAACTAGATTATTGTTTTCCTATGCTGAAGTAACAAAATTAGAGACCCCCAGATAAGTGAGATATTTTCAAACGTGTTACTACTTACTACGTTAGCTTTGATAAAGTTTGCGTTTGACAGATAAATTTATAAGCAGTTGTAATCAATTTCTTATCAGCGTAAGAAGAATACCGCACACCCCCAATTCTCTAATATGACATTTGGTTTATAGAACATAAGAACGTTGCGAGGGTCAAAGGTTAAATTTCAAGTTCTTTGAAGTGAAAAAACTTTAAAGACCAAAATTGACAGTTGATTGTTACCTTAATCTATGATATTCTAGCAACATTAAAACTGAATAATTCCGTATTCGGTCGTGCATTGTTGGCCCGGGGGGAAAGTCCTGAAAATAAAAATGAGCGGAGCCCTTGATTCAGTTTACCCACAAGGACTATTCGAGGTACCTCCTGAATTACTTGGTTTAATGTTATGAAAATATTTATAGAAATACGACGCACGAACACATCTCATTTTTATCGGAGACAATTGGATTGATAGCCGGTGCGAAAACGATTATTAAACTTCCACGCTGTTCGCATAGATCGTGCAAGTGTATTGTTAAAAAGGCCATGTTAAAAATTAAATTTCTTTAATCCACATAAGCTTACACAAATAATTGCGCCAATCATTGACTGAGCGTCTGGAACGCCCGCGTGGGAACTAGACACGTTCAACTCGCTCCTACGCATATTCCTTCCTCCCTCACACCAACCAATCTAATCCATTCGCCCCCGTTCCCCAATCATACCAAAGGTCCCCGCGTCCCTCCTTTGACTCCCGAACTGCGGGCGCATTCCGGGAACCCTTGCCCCTCCGCAACGACCGCCACCTCCTGCCCTCCTCGTCCTCACCGGTCGCTGGACACGTATGCGCGGGGGGACGTATTTACATACGGGGGGGGGGGGAATATAGCAGGAGGGAAGATAGAATAAGGTAGAAGATAGAATGCAGCAGCCAAGGGTGACATAAACAAGACAAAGGTGCTCTGAAAACGTAGTTTGGGTGATAACACGTCGGATTTTGGATCCCGGAATAGTAAATTTTTTTACCGATTTACGATAATGTCCCCGTACAATATGCAACCACTGAGGACAGATAGACAAACTAAGGGGGAGTGATCGAGGATTACCAACCATTCAGAAATTGACCCAGCATCAGTACTAGTACGAGGTGATTTAAGTACATGAGCTCTTTAGTATATGTGTGTGTGTGTGAATATATATATATATATCTCTCACCAAGACAGACGAAGGAGTAAGGTACTCCGAAATATCTCAAGAAAATATGAGTTCTCTTAAATATAGGAGATCATTTCCGGCGTGACTTGGTGGAACTGCTTTATGGTTAAATGAGACACAAACTTTTTAATTACACATAAATACACACATATAAATTCCAAATATTTTTGCGGAATTACAAAGTATGTGTCTCATTTAATCAGTTCTCTTAAATGTTCCTTTTTATGTGTTATGTGTATAAGTGTGTGTGAGTGACTGTCTTTGCTGATCCTCTAGGTTTTCCTGTACAATATATATATTATTTAAGCATATAACATTGTAGCAGTGTATTGGAATATATGCAAAAAAGATATACTCGATAACATTTATTTTATAATACCATTAAAACAATAATAATAATGCAATTTCTTTATTGGGGCAAGATTGAGACTAAATGGTCCCTCTTTCCACCTAACCCCTTAACAATAGGAGAAAAGCAAAGAATCACTGGACTTTGAAAAACGAACCCCATTAAAAAAAATACACACCTCACACTAAAAACAGCAATGGAGCTAAATCAATGTTTTCGTTTTCACAACGGAGCGGTAGAAGCGATTTAAACAATCGAATGCGATTCACGTCCTGCATTACATTTATCCCCGCTCTTGCCATGTGCGCTTGCCAGTCAAGACAAGCGTGAGGTGAAGCAACCCCCCGGTTCAAAAATGCCTCAACGGGTGTGTAAAAGCCACAAGTTGCACCTGTTGGGAATCCATGATCGAAGAGCACAAGAGAATGAAAATTGTGTCGAGGAGGGAAGAAAAAAGTCCCGTGCACAAACGAAACGTC
>WURS02000014.1:10110422-10123028 GCA_011762765.2 Rhinocypha anisoptera | reverse complement strand
TTTCTTCGGGGAAGCGGGTGATCAACCCGGCCGACGTTACGCTGGCGGTGCCGCGCGCGGTGATGTTGTCGGGGCAACGGAGATCCGAGAGAGCGGGGAAAGGCAGGAGGGAGTCTCGGCCGGGTGGTTTCATCTCGGAGGAGTCGAGGAGGATGGTGTGACGTAAAACAGGTGGTTCGGAGGAGGGCAGAGAGAGGTTGGGGACACTCTCGCAGAAGTCCCTCTTGGGCTGGTGCGTCACCCGGCACCAAAGCCTTTCGAATCGACGACGCCTCTGACACGTTCCCACTCCTTCCGCCGCCACCAAAACCCCGCCTCCCCCACCACGTCTCACTCTCCTTCCTCCTCACCCGAAATACGCATATGCATTCCTACATACCCTCCATCCCTTTCTTGTCCTCCGAGTCCCGCTTGCCACGAAACGGCTTCCCTATTCCTCACTTGTTTACTGGCTGGCGCCTTCCTAATCTCGCTCGATTCGTCCACCACCACACTTCACGGGAAAAATATGTGTGTGTATATATATATATAAGTTTATGCAAAAGTTTGGGCAGCTTTCTCTTCGTATAGGGGATTGAGAGAGGCCAGCCAGTGGAACGAAGGAACCCGCCGCGGCGGTTTCTTTCGCTCCAGCGCAGTCCCCCCTTCTTCCGACCACCTCCCGGGCCGGACTCGCCTCGTGTCCCTTCCGGAAATCTCAAACACTCACGCCTCATCGTCCATTTAATCAAGGGATACAAAAATGTGCGTTATTTTTTGATGGATCCATCTAATCCGGGCAAGGTCGGAGATGGTCGCACATAGTGTGGGGATGGGAACCGGCCTTTCTGCCAAGTTAGCGTCCTTGAGGTCAGTGTGCCTTCTTGAGCCTGCCGTGACCCTTAGCCGAGGAACTCTTTGTTCCCGTCTGCCTGCCTCGACGTCATCCCTTACGATTTGCAGATAGAGTTATGGTTTTTTTAGCTCGATGACTATCCCAAAAAATTATTGGAGTAAAAGCGAAGCGCCTTGGACTGCTAACAGTATGAAAGGAAGTTTACATATTGCAGCATATATGTGTAAACAATCCTAGGTTGGAATGTTGAACTGAGTTTCTGTGTTATTTATGTGAATCGTATTATAGTTTAAATGAGTTTAAAATTCAGAACTGGTACTCAATTAGGGATTGTAATTGTGTCATTTCATCCTCTTCACATGTAAACTCGATTGCGTTCTCAAGCATATTTCCCTTGATTTTCGCCGATTTTCCACATTACGGTCGAGTATGGTCAAATGTATTTTTACTGCCTCTCTCTGTGACTTATGCAGTATTTCTTTGGAATATGTTTTGCTCTTTCTAATAGTACTTCCTTTTGTTTCTTTGTTCTTTGGACGTGCAGTGCATGCCCAGACTTCCTTACTCTACATTTCGCATTAAAAACACTCCAATAGGGTTCGCTCATTGTAGTTATTAGATTCATACTTGTGAGAAACGGAAAAGTGGCATCATTTTGAATGAAATGAGATATCTGTGGTGTTTAAACTGAACCATTGAATTATTTCAGAAGTAAGATTCCAGATTTAGCTATTTGTTACATGTTACAACTTTACATTTTTAAAAGGAAAGAGGTTTTTTTTGCTGTAGATGACCTTCATCAGTGAAATTTCAGATTTGGAATTTTTATTTTAGATTTGGAATTCCAAATGTAACAACTATTCGACATATGCATATATTTTTGAAAATATACAAAAATAAATTTTATTATCTACATAACTCGACGAGTTGAAAGACCTCGGTCGTTGAATCACCTTTCAGAACTGCCACTTTACTACTGGGAAGTGGAGAGTTGGCCAATTGGAGAGTTCGCTGAGCAATTTAGGCTTCTTCAAGTTAAGGCCACCTTTCCTAAGGTGGTTAGCATGTTCACCGAAGGAGCAACAAGCTCATGCCATAGTAATTAACGCACCAGACACAAGAGTATGAATTATTTACAAAGTGAGATGTGGAAGAACTACGTTAACCCTTAAAATTTCTTGACTCCTACGCTCGCTTTTTAATACACTTGAGAGTATTCCAAAGCGGGAGTCCAAAATAACCATTAAAGAATCTCCACGCGCAATAAACTCATAAATAATAATATTATTCCGGACACCGCCTTCGCTACCGAAATAGCACCAGGACCCCTCTCTCTCCTTTCTCATGTCAGAAAGGCTCAACAAATGCTCCCTATATCATTCGATCGTTTAACAACGTCTAATCATTAACCGCGAACATAAAAAAAACAAAAGGATATCGAAACCCCACGAGTCGCTTTGAATCACTGGCTTACTTGACCTGTTGGGCGTACGGCACATCCACTTAGCTCCCTGTTGCCAAACTCGAATGTCTTGTCGCGAGACGTAATAAACGAGCAATTTTCTACCTCCGAAATGATAATTTTATTCCATGCGTAAACCCCCCCTCTAGCTAAGGAACGCCTCGGATTGCTTTATTATTTTTTCCACCGGCGTTCACTGCCCGAGGGCCTTAGCCTAAAATTCTATTTTGACTCGGACCAGCTCTGTGTGATAAAAAAATCAGCGCTCAACTTTCACCATTGACGTCTTTTAACGATCCTTCAACTCCGAAGCTGACGCCCCTCCCACTCAACTCACCATTTAAAAATCATATTCGATTGGCGGAAGATGGACGAACGAGGAGAGCACTTCCACATCACAAAACATCCATTAAAGGAAGAGGCTCCAGGTGGATTCCAGGGATAAGAAAATATCGCCCATTTAGCGTAAGTTATAACCATACTCAGGTAAAAACTCATAAAACTCGACGGAAAAAATGCACATTTTTCATTTTCAGCATGCCCTAATTACAAAACTGTTCCACCTTTTAAGAAATTGATTTTACTATAAAACAAAACTGCTCTGTAAACCAAAGTAATAAAAAGATGTCATCTTTTGAGGAATGTAACTTAAACGAAATATATGATATTTCATTGCAATTAATTGTACAATGAAATGTCTATATCCTGTAACGAAACTGAAATGTAATATAAAATGAAATAAAATAGACTTTAATTAGAGTATGACTATAGCGTAAGAAAAAGTATAACGTTTTTTAGAGTCGTTGCTAAAATTATATTTCTATCTATTTATATTATCTATTTCTATATTTTAAATGATTATCTGAAGAGAATTTTGATATACAATGATAAAAATGTTATATTTCACTCATAATTTTTATTTGGCACAACTAGTTTCAACACCTTGCGTTATCATTAGGTACCAGGCCTTAATAATGATTCTAAACAGTGACGCTAGTCGAGGCAAATAAAAATTATTAGTGGAAAAACAGTGTTTTTGGTCATTGTGAATCAAAATGAATTTCCCATAGTTGAGCCTGAAACTATTGAATCCAGAAGACCATTTGCTCAAGCTTTGACTAAGTGATCATTGGCTACTACATATTATATCGCAACACTATATTTCCGGTATTTGTCAACTTCACTATGTCGTACATTTAAACAGGTGTTGAATTCAAAAACATATTTTGAAAAACTGAGTTTACACTTGAATAAAAGATCCGCCATTTTCAATTGCTGTGCATTTACATTTGTTTAAATATCTAGCGGTCGCACTTTATTTCTCATTAAAATAAATATCTAATCCACGTTCTGTTTCGTAAACAAAAGCTCTAAAATAGTAACTGTTGTTAGATGTTGGGTAAGGTAGTAATTACTGCAAATGGCAAAATAAAAAAAAAGACATTCTAGTGAAGATAAATGCGGAGATATTTTATTCCAGTGAATTTTTAAAAATCTGTAATTAATAATAAAATCATTTTATGTAAAATTTCAAATTAACTTATAATAAAATCGTTTTATCAGCTTAAAAATTTATATATTTGGGATTAGAAAGCACAAGACTTTGAAAGAAATTCACTAAGTAATTACACACAATTCGCAAGAAGATTCTTACGTATGTGGAATTACTTACTGAATTTATTTCAATATGTCCATCAATTCATTCAGGAATCTATCAATTACACAGGATTTTGACCTGAATTTTGCGATCGTAACAAAGGAAGGGGAGAAGCTAAGTTTTGCGCACAATGCACTCAATGGATATTTTTTGAAAATAACTCCTGAAAATTTGTCACGGTCACTAGATATTTATGTTGGAGTCGTGCCAGGTGTAATCTCCTTTTAAGAGACCGTCCTTTTGTTTTCGGGAAGGCCATACATTCGGCTCCGAATACTAATGGCGGAGGTTCGCATCCCGATTTGGACCTCTGCTTCCACTTAGTGAACTTCTCCCCGACGATCTCGTAAAAGGAGATACAAACAGACTACCGCGGCGAGCTACCTTTATATGTAGGAACAATTAAGGGAAGACGACATGATCTCGCCGCCTAGAGCCCAGGATTAATCACTCTAAGTTAATAATTATAAAAAAGACTAATTGAGAAAGATTAAAAGCCGTGGGTGTGTCCGCGGATGTGGGGATTGAAGATAAGGTCTATGACTGAGATTCTACGCTCGGACACGCCGCTGCTTACATTTCATTCAGACTTTTCGAATTGCGGATGCTTAATTCGCAGAACAGGCGGAGAGACGGCATGCGGTGATCGTTGTAATGACATAGCGCTCTTGTATTGATAAGATGATAACCCAAGTTGCTGAGGCTTACACGTTACATAGTCGTCGAATCCCGCAACTTCATTTTTTTAAAGAGGACGCCAATGTAGTCACCACTAAATTTAGAAAATAAATTCTCCTGCAATGATTTTTAAATATTTGTGAAAAACTGATACACGCATTAGTCATCAAGAAGCCGCGGACAAGGAGTACGAGTAGAATGGAACTCACTTTCATATTGAAGTAGTGGACTTGAATCCCTCTTTTCACTTTTTAATTTCACTAAAAATAAGCATGTTTAAATAATTCTTGGAAACGTCTTTTTTAACAAATTACAGAAATTTTTTGTGGACTTTTATGACCTTTAGTTTATGTCATCTTCTTCGGATAGTTCTAACCGTTAAGCGCAATTTAATTTTGATAAAAGAAGAAAATGGATCATGATAGCAGTAATAAATTAAGGTAATACTATGTACTTAGAAATTCGCAATGTTTGCAGGCTGAAATATGTGGAAATTCATGTGCACAGGAAAGGGAAATTAGGAACAATATATTTTTCCACAAATTTTATTTTTAAGGTAACACTAGTTTTGGGGCATAAGCGTCATAGGCAGGTCTTATGATCGTCATCATCCGAAAACCGATGATGATGCCTAGGCGTGTTATATCTCCCTATAATTGATAACAGTGAACCAGCTTGAATGCTTTTTTAAAGGTGTTTGTATGAAAGGTATTATGTTGTAATGAAATTCACTGAGTAGGCCGTCACTTCCGTGATAAAGAATATTATTTTTGATAATTTGTATACTTCCACGAACAAATTTAACAGTACACGACCGGCTTCGACGATAATCATCATCATTTGTTGATGAATATCATCCATCCAGATGCTGACATCATCATCTATCATCCATCATCTTCCAGATGCTGATATTTATCGTCGAAACTGATCGTGTACTTGATAAATGGGGTATTTTCAGGCGTTACTTTGTGGAAGAAATTCATAATGAAGATGAAAACACTTTTTCATGTGGAAAAACCAAGTATTTTCATCTTCATTATTGATCGTGTACTGATAAATTTATTTGTGGAAATACACAAGTATTAAAACTAACATTGTTTATAATTTCGTATGAGTGATCGTAAAGCTGCATGCCTGTTTTGTACTCACCCCCTGCCACACTTCCTTGTGGCGTCTTAAAGGGAAGTAGATGAAGACTTTAGTTTACTTTACTCTTAATACTTCGGGCAATATTAGTATCCCTTTAATTATTCCCTTTCCGAAAATGTCTGATTCTTTTTTCAAAACACTAATGCACTAAACCCACGAGAAATCGCTAATGAAGTAAATGTAGAAGCCGAAACCACTTCGAGGTAATGAGCTTTGCGGGAAGTTCTAACAGGGAATGATCATTTACATGGGATTCAGAAGACCGGTAACCTGTTCCGAGTTCATGGAGATGAGAGCTATTAGCCTAGAAACTTCACGAATGCAAGAAACAGTGTCCAATTGGCCAGCGCGAAAGATTATAATGTTTCCTTCATGGCGAGGCATGCACTTCAGCATTCAGGTCGAAAAATACTCAGCATCCAAGTTCTCCGGAGGATTTTCATGCCTCGTCATTCCGGGGAGCAATAGCACTCGTGGCAGGTTCAGCTCATCTCTCCCTCTCCCTCTCTCTCTCTCCATGAATTTCCCTTCCTCTCTTTTATGGGTGGTTCTTAAAAAGCCTATTTTTAAAAGAAGCCCTTTTAATGGCTCTTCGGGAGCCCATTCCCATAATTAAAGCAAAAAGTGAGAGAGAGGAAAATAAATAGTCACTTTCAGAGGGAGCGGCCTCGAATTAGAGACAGAATCCCTCCATCAGGGGGAACATCACAGCCAGTGTGTTAACTCTCTTAAGAAATACCAACAATCTTGCACTACCGGGAAAAAGATACCTAATTGCAAGGAGGAGATAGCTTCAGATAGCTTCTTGGGCACTTTAAGGGCACGACTGAGGGCGGCACTTGGCACGGTCGTCTCGCGTTGCAGCTGAGAAAGCAGCCAAGATTTCGGGTCTCCGTGACGTAAGAGACAAACTAGTGATACAGGTTTCGGTAACCGCACCGTGCTCTGTGGCTTTCGCGTCAAAATCTGAGTCCAATTCACGTGTCCGGAAAGGGAAATCAGAAAATTATGCTTGGCACATTTCGAGACCGGGAGTGAGAGAGAGAGAGAGAAAAAAAAACAAACGAAAAACAGCCAACCAGTCGGGAATGACCTAACGTTGTATAATGTTTGGAATTTCAAGGAAGTTCAACAAGGACCTCAGATGATGAATACCTCGGGTGGACTATTACAAAATAAGGCTCCTGTGACAGAGTACACGATACAAAATGTGAATTCCACGTGTAAAACTATGTATTGAGTAACTTGATCATTCACATAAATTTTTAAAGGACCTGGAGCGTGATGAGTGCTATTGGAAAGTCAAATTCTCCATAAAAGAGATTCTCTAGCCATTTGTTTCGATTAGCATATGAAAGATTAGATACATATGTTCGTGCAAGAAACAGATTTGACTTTCACAATAATACTTTAACACAATACCGGTGAGGGCAGTAGAATTAAAATAGGCTGCGAATTTAAAGAATAATTACTTCCTTTAAGTAAAATAAAATAGTTTGTCGCCTTTCGTGTAGTTTCTAATTAGTTAGTAGGACTTTTAAGTTAACTTTAGTTTTAACTTTTAACTTTAACTTTAGTTTTAACTTTAGTTTAAGAACTTTAGTTTAACTTTTAAGAATTAAGAGTTTTAAGAGCTAATTCCGCTGATATCGGTGCCTTTGTATACCTATTGCGGATTATTTATTCCGCAATCACCATCGTTTGACATATATCAGAAGGTAAAAAAATTACCCATTAGAAATCGCAATAAATGTAAATTAAGTGAAAGATATCGTTTTAAAAATTATTTAAATCAAGGGGTAATACAGCAAAAAACTTTTTAGTTTACTCATTTCGAAGGGTTTCTTGCGGATTAACGCAAATGATGAACCACTTAACGACAATGATGGGGCTTTAGAACCCTGGATTAACGATATGTCCCGCTGATTTTCCGAAGCATGACTGAATGAACATACTTACATCAACATTACGACTAAAATGTACGTAAAACATAAATACATTAAACGACTTAACCTATCATAAGTTTCAAAATATTGTTTTCTAACTTCCTTTCAAAAAAATATAAGTGATTCCGAAAACGTTTAACTTTCGTTTTATTATAAAGAAACGATAAATGTAAGTGATTAAGGACCATGGGTTTTAAGCCAGTAAAATAAACTACTCTGCGTCGAAATGCCTTATGACATGTTGAATTAAGATACAAAATATGAACGCCCTGCTCTAATTGATCCAAATAAGATGGCAGTATAATGGATACTGATTTACCAAGTTTGAATATTCATAATTGTTCTCCTGCATGTTAATGATAATGTCAAATGAGTGAAATTTATCCAATAGTTGACTTATGAGACAGAATATCTATAAAAAACCAATAGGGTGCGGCAATCCCTAAAGCAATTAATTGGTTACGAAGTACTCTCTCTTTCTCTCACACACCCCAATTTTGACGGTATCTGCTGAGCCAAGGCTACTTGTCTTAGCGGATGCAATAAAAGGAGGCTACATTTCAAACATTGATATCTCTCTAGCCCGAGCTGCACAGGGACTCCACCCCAAACACCTAAGAGGCGGACGACCCCGCAGGCGTTCTGGTGGGTGAGTTCAGCCCAAAAGCACACCGCAAACGGGGCATCGCCCTGGGGAAGATACTTGTAACGAGATTCTTGGATACCGTCACCGGACTTGCTCACATTATTGAATAGCAAATATTTCATCTACCAAAGGAAATCAAGTAATACACACATTCCAAAATATCTGTACTTCCAGAATCCCCTCAGTAAATGGACATTCTGCTTCCTTTTTAAGCTTACACATAAAAGAAAATCTATGGATGGAAAACCTCTTTCGGTACTTCACTTAATCGCTTCGATCTTCTTTTGTACCATGTAACCAAGGTTTATGTCAGGGTCTGGATTTTATAAATCTTCAAAAAATGATGTGTTAAAACACTATTGTATGGTGTAACCCAGCAGTTCGGCTCCTTAGGCGTTAAGGAATGACAAAGTAACAGAAAGCTAAATTTAGGTAACAAAGGGGGAAATGAGACTGTTGGTCGAATTTATGAATACAGGATCTCTCCGAAACATAGAACGGTTACTGCTACACGATGGAGTAAAAATAGGAGGAGGTATGCACGGACATTTCATAAGAGTCGTACAAGAAATAATCAGGAACACTAATGTGGAATCAATGCGTGTGAGAGAGGGAGAGGGAAAAGAGCGAGCTAAAATAACTCCGAAAGGAAGGATTGTGCGAATGTACTCCTTCCTCCGTAATAAACCGTAAGAGGGAAGGGATGATAGAGAGAAAAAGGGAGAAACGAGGAGATAAATAAGAGTGGGAGTGGGAGGAGAGGGAAAAAGAAGTTTGGGGATTGATGGAGGGGGGCGATAGGGGGAGAGAGCGAGCGGCAGTGAGTTGCCGCCTTGTTGCGAGAAGGGTCCTAGATGGATGTTGGATGGCGAGAGATAAGAGGGTGTCGAGAGGAGGGAAGGTGAAATGTTAGTCGAGGAGGTATGCGCGTGGTGGTGGTATCCGTGGAAGGCGGCGGTGGCGGCGGGAGGGAAGGGGAGAGGAGGAACGGAGACGTGGGTCTAGAAAGCACAGGGCAGGTGAGTGAACCATAAAAGTGAGTTAAGATTGGTTTAAAGTATGTACACTTCCACAAAAGAGGATGGAGGACTCTCCTCGGTTTACACCTCTTCGCTACTCCGAAGATTTTTCCTCTCTTCGCTCGAGCTTAGTAGTTGAGAAACGGGAGGGGACCCAATCCCTCCGTCGACTTGAGCGTTTTGCTTTGCAGGAGAGGAGAGAAATGATTCAAAGAGAGTTTTATGCGGATTTGTAACTACCCAGACATAGATGTTACTGGGTATTTCTCCCATAATTTTTATGCATGCTGTTGCAAGTTACAAAAAGTCTCTGAAAGTTCGAAAAAAAATTATGCCCTCGAGAGGATTTCGCGACTCTTATTGAAAATGAGACAGAATAAGTCAGAGGCGAATGTGCGGAAAGCACAAGAGCCTTGCAACGCAGAAGTTGTGAAGTCAGTGAAGAAATCTTCGAGTACTAACGCGAATGAAGCCCATTAAATAAAATTACTTGCGATATGCCTCCCCTCGATTTTGAAATACCATACGATGTTTCAGCGCTCAAGACGCATTTTCCAAGACAGTAAAAAAGGATAAATATAGCAACCTTCCGCAGGATAATGTTAAATACCCATATTATAGTCACTTCACTTATTGAATGAGATACACCAGGTATCATGTTTCTTCATTGATTAAAACTTGTTAACTTTATGACTTTTGCATCCATTATAATGACAGCGTTAGGGATAATTCTGAATTATTATGAAAAAGGCTGAGAGATTGTTGAAATCTGTCAAGTAAAACTAAGGGAAAAGAATTACCTAATCATAAAACATAAATGGAATGCATAGCGACTATTATTATTCCGAACCGATGGAAATAACTCCATTATCAGCACACCTATTCCCATAAAACAGACATACACCTATTTTTATTCGATGAGACAGAGAACTCCAATTTACATAAAATATTTGACGCGGTATACTATATTAATTCCTTAACCGATTCCAATGCGGAGTAGATATAAAGATTCAGAACCAAGATGTAGTGGCTGAAGTCATTTCGACTACAAATTGGGTTAACAAGGATTGTAATCGATAGGATTAGTGTCGAAAACACATTCTCGGTCGTAATTCTCTGTGCAAACCACATCCGTTAGGCATGCTTCGCTAGGAAAGGGGAGGTGACTCGCTATAGAGGTCACGGAGATTCCGCTAAGGCACTGGGAGGACGAGAAAGGACCGGAGAAGAAGGAGGAAGAACGAGTTGGGAAAGAGAGGTGGTTATTTTTTCAGAGGCGAGGGAGATAAGGTCCGGAGGAGATTTCGACGGAGGGAGGAGCGCTACAAGCAGACGTGACGCCTCTCCTCTCTTCTCGCCGATTTGAAACGGCAACAACAAAAATATAAAAAAAATAAAGTCGCTGCCCGGTTTCGCGAGCCGGATGATGAACTTATCGACTTTCCGTTCGATTGTGTGCTTTTGGATTCGACATCAAATCGATTATTTATAACCCCGGCAGCGGGAATTCCAATTTTCCATCAGTCGCCGGGAGAGAAATCTTGTTCTCCCGGTTCGTATTATTTATCATGATCCACCTCTCGAAATGAGAAATTATTCGATGGAAAAAAATAATCTTCACCTCCCTATAAAATTATCTGGACATTCATTTTTTGAGCAAGTGCAAATGTAACCGTTTGTGATAGTGACGACAGAAATCAAGTTATAAAATCATTTATGATTAGGCTCATTTATAAACCATGACTAGGATATCTAGGTTTACATTTCTACTAAGGAGAGACCTTCATTAAATTTTAAATTACTGCTAATTATGATTCCAAGTAAATATAGACTACGTACTATTATAAAAAAAGTGAGGGAGAATAGTATAAATATATATCATGTGAGAGGGAATTCTTAATGAGCAGTTCCGATTCTATACCATTTAGAGTCCGACTTCCTACGATCAAGACCGTAAGCCTAGGATAATAATCACAGCTGGGAGACGAGTTCTTATTTTACACGAGTCCCTTCCTCTCCCTTCATCCTCTTGCTTAAATAGTATTTAACAATATAAGAATAAAAACATGGGACTTTTAACTTCTTGGGAAATTTATACATATTTTTTTAAACACAACGAATGAGTTTAAAACATATCCAACTGGAATGCTTGGAAGAAGGATAACCATAAATTCGGCGAACAATGTTGCGTGCCGTTAATTTCGTAGCGTCTGAGGTACGGCGTTTATAGCATGGAGAAAACGGCATTAGCAGCACACGCAGATATTCCCATTAAATTACTCGACGAAGAAAAATACAAGGGAATTGCCTTGATTTGTAATTCTCATTAGACTTCTAATAGAGATTATCATGTGACAGTTAACCATGTTTATATCGGTCTTAACATAGGCGCAGTCTTATACCACAGAATAGCAATTTTGGGAGTTCTTATAGTGCCTCTTAGAGACTTCTTAACATTTGTAAGCATATAATTTTATTAACAACGTAATGCAGATACAAATATACATGCTTATGGAGTGATCTTTGCATTTATCCGAATGCTCACCGTGATAGTTTATTGGTTTGTACAACAGTTTCGCATACATTCGTATTTTCTACTGGCATCTTCAGTTTGAAGATAATCTGAGGACACCAGGGGGATTGCTGTCAATCCTACAGGTGATAACTATTGTCCAGCCTGGTCAAAGATCGCGGTGGACATCCGGAAAAATACAGAATCAACTAATAAGCGCCGCGAAAACTTACGCACTAACATCAGGATCGTACAATTATCACAAAACACCAGTGCGTGCTTTGGATTGGACAGCTTAGAAATGGAGATACGGCACTAGGCAATCAAAGTTACGTTGTGATGATATATCGGCATTGCCACTATCGATATGGAACTATGAATCGAAGGCCGCAGTCTTAAAGAAAATAGATAGATAAAACTCAACAATTATTCCTTGCGAAGAAAATTGCCTCGAAAATTCAACGTAAATTAATACGCATTTTGAAAAAAGGAGCGGGGAAGCGGAAGGTAAATGTCGTTTAGCAATGGACCTGACGTGAGGGCGTAATTGAGAACTTCTTCCGTCACTTACGTGCGGCAGACGAGTGGAATGGAGACAGCGGAGGGAGTCGTGTGGGTGGGGTGGAGGAGGCAGAGGCTCATCTCGAGGGGGTGGCGAGAATACTCTCCCAGTCAAACCTGCCCTCCCCCCTCCCCCCATGT
>WURS02000014.1:10074661-10088941 GCA_011762765.2 Rhinocypha anisoptera | reverse complement strand
CCTTACCCAAATGTCGCGGGTTCTAGCCCCCCCCCCCCCCCGGGGTTATTTGCCCGAGTTGGTTTTTTTATACGATTTGAAGAGTTGCGAAATGACCATAGACATCGAAGCACCCTATATTTAAAAGTACTACAACTCTTCTTCGGTAATTGTTGGTCAGAATTAAAATACTGATTTCCACTAAAATATCTATTAATACGACTAGTTTCGCTACATCCGTAGCACTCCCAAGTTGATAGACTCACTATGAGTGTAGTGAAACTACTCGAATCAAATAGTGGAAAGTATAATGCTTTTTGATTTTTACCGAATTGAAAGACTTACATAAGGTTAAGGCCTCTTGAGTCTACTACATTCTTCCGTAAATTATAATTTATAACGCTTGTCCTAAATTTGCCTAAAAATTTAAGGTTAGACAACATCATATTATTACTTTTTTCTCGTATTCAATGGAGAAACCAAATCCAACGGATCATAGCCATATTAAATAAATCTTTATTGCAGTACTGAGGAGTCACAGAATAATATTTGAACTATATTGTAACTGAAAATATTCAGCGCACCATCATTTCTTTAATTTAACGTTAAAACATGTTCTGGCCATTCTAAATGTTTTCACTTTGTTTGTAATTCGTCATTATATGATCACTCCATGTAGCACTTCCAAATTTACACCTTTTCATGCTCCTAGAGAAGAAATTAACGTTGCAATATCAGCGACATATTTGGAATTGAAAACTAGTAACGCCACATGAAAAGATAATCTCTCAACAGGAAGTTCCATTTGAAATATCAGTCAAGGTCACAATATAACACTTAATAAATGCGTACTTGGTGAGAAATTCAAGTATTCATCATTAAGAACCAAAGTATTTTGATTTTATTTATAAAGTATTTCATTTTCAATTAAAACAGTCTAGTCAATTTAAGTGCTCTATAATTAGGATGTCCGTAAAAATGAATAAAGGTCTAGATTTACTACATTAATTATATTTATATTTGTATTTACTACATTTTAATCTCATTCTCGCCGCAATGAAAAGCATTTTGAATTTATAATCTTGCAAATTATAAATAACATAAACCTATCTGTGAAGTCATTCTCACCGACGATTTTTACAACCATCACGTTAATCTGTATATCGACGTTTTGAACTTAATAATAACCATTTGATAAATATGATCCATTCAACACGTGTGTGACTTTAATTCCATTGATTTAATCATTTTGCCAAACTATTAGTTAATATAGTTGTAGGAGCAGATATTAACGTGTAGTTATTAACCTGAATTAACCTGTAACCTGCCCCTCTCACTTTAGGAGCATGGGGGTAATGCTATTCAAATCTTCTGTATAGTTCGGCCTTTACCGATGACAGAATAATTACAGAGTATCAAAGGTTTCTGAATCCAAATCTTGAAATTTAGACCTCAGCGTAAAAGTAAAAGAAGCAACTGTCCATAAAAGCAGTTATTTCAATTTAGACGATCAAGATCGCCACTGACTTTAAAACCTCCGCATACTCCTCAGGTGCTCATGTCTTTTAAGTTTTAAAGTTAAATATAGTTTAGAGACTTTTATAATTATCTAAAATAAATGAGCTTTTAAATTTGTAGTGGCACTATGAGTCAATAATTTTTTTTCTTAAAGTTATACAAGATGTACGGTGAGTTCTTACTACGAAATTGCTGCTACTAGCACAAGGACGAAATGTATTCCGTCTATAATGGCAAATTTTGCTTCATCATCATGACAACTTTCAACGGCATATATTCAGTAATTCTCTGTTTGTATATATTATGGCATCCTTCAAAGGAAAATTAATATTTACATAACTATTTATGATAACTTAATGTAAGTAGCAACGTTATATGTATTCGTTTATGCTAAAATAATTGGAATAACTCTCCCCTGGGAAAATTTTTGTATACGAAAATAACATTTAACATTGCGAAATACTATATGTAATGTAAGATTTGATGTGTTCTTTACGCATGATTCTAGTGAAGTCTTCGCGGGTTTTCCATCCAATCAAAGTTTCAGCAGCCAACCTTTCCATACCTGACTTTGTCATCATCCTAATGCCCTCACCAACATCCTGAGGACTTTGTCGAAGTAAGTCATCAATACGTTTACTGATGTTGCCCTTACCCTGTGGAAAAACCGCATGGAATTTGGCAGTACTATAAGGGAACATACTCATCGTTAGCAAATGTTATAATCCTCCCCCCCTTTATCCACTCCTCCCTCCACGCCCTCTTCTTTCTAAAAGCGACTCGTCCGCCATTCTTTTTAAGACGCCCGAGGCCAAGCTAGTCTTCCGCAGGTACGTTGCCAAGCAACGCGGTTATAACGAGAGACGGTTGTCCATCAGATTAGACGGAGGGAGTGGGGAAGGAGAGGGTGCGGGGAACTTTCCTAGTGCTCCTTTTCAATCGAATCAAATCCCACGTAAACCATAATAAAGTCCATATTTTTAGTCGAACTCCCGTTCTTAGTCTTGTAGAAGCATTCCGATTTCACATGCTGATGAGAGATACACGGAAAATATATATCTGAAATATCTGACGAAGCGGCTTTGCAAAAAAATTGCAGATAAACGTTACCGACGCGAAATCCACAACTCCTAAAAAGTAGTCTGCTGACTATTAATCTAATAAATATCATGAGCAATAAATGACGACATCACGCATAGGCATATAGTCAATAAGATGATTCTGTTTTTTTATAAATGCACTGGTGATTATATTTTCCGAAAGACGAAGAATAAATAAAATAGAATAGAGATCCATGGACTGGTAAAGAGGAATTAAGATATCTATGTATGTTTTCTCCGAATGGTTACGGAGTGAAATGGCAAACGCTCTTGCTGCGCGTCGCTTACATCGTAAATACTGCTCTGCTAGTCAAGGAAAAGACATTGAGGTGCAACTTTTTTTGAGGAAATCGTATTTTCTCTGAGGATCGACCAAAAATATTCTCCAAAAAGTAACCAAAGTCATAAAGATAAGTAAAATCATTTCCAAAATCGTAAAGTATATCTAGTTATAAACTTTTCGAATGATAGGTTTTCACACTTCTAGTTAAGAAGTCCCTATGCGGCTATCTGATTTCGTGACCCGTGGAGAATTTTCTTCGAGGAGAAGATCAATTTTTTCCGCAAAAATACGCCTACGTTCAATCTATACGTTTTAGACGAAAGTTTCACGAGAGACAACCAGAAATTAGACTTTTTGTGGGTTTCCTGGAACAAGATGCATGCGATAGCTTGGTTGAAATCCTTAAACGCTACCTTTGAACTACAAGATGAAGCATCACCCAATGAACTGACCCTGCCCACGACGGCCCAAGTGATCAGTTCCTTCAGAATAGCTGAAGCTTCTATTTTTCCGAGGTCTAATTAATACGTGGGCAATAATTTATTCTTCGGCTACCGTCCGCTGAAAATATTATACACTTCTGAGTCCCTGGCATGGTGACGGGATGGGGCCTCGAGGCGAGAGACGCAATCATATTCTTGTAAAATATCGAGAAAAAAATGTTTCTGAAACACACGGAATAATTGAGAGCTCTCAGTGGACCGCAGGTGAGTTCTTTTGAAAAGAGAGAAAGACTAAAGACACGATAAATTTCGCGTTTTATTCCTCGAAAGGGGCATCTCTCCAATTAAAATACTCTTGTTTTATGGTTGGTTTCTTATCTCACGGCAAATAAAACGCCCGGAAGCCCTGCGAAAATGATCTTTTGTGTTTTGATGCTCGGAGAAGTGGGAGAAGCGGCATAGGAGTTGGTTGAGTGGGAAGAGGGAAGGAGGATTCCAGGACCTTTCTTCCAACTATGCCGGAATTCGCGAGCGGATTCTTATTCGGGACGACTGGTTCAGAGTTAAGATGGCGCCGGTGAAGCACTCTGGGACGAAAGAAACGGAGAACTAACATCCTTCGGGAGACTTCGATAGATAAATCGGTGAAATACCCGAAGTTCTGAAAAGACGAAGTCCAGCGTATGATTAAAAAATTGGTCAATTAAATTCGATATTGTTAAAACATTTTTATACGATAGACGTCTTATTAGGATAGAGGGATCTTATTGGGACTGACGTTAAAAAGAAGATCCCCATGAAGAAATATCATTTGAATAGTAAAAGTGGTATTTTTGTTTATAGAGTGCATGGACGGCTATGTCCATTTAGCACCCCTTCATATCATAAAAAATCTATCTGAATAAACAGAACTGCCATGCCCCAGGATGGATTCAAACCAGTGACATTTTGGCTAGCGCCGAGGACTCTACACCCAGTCTATCCCGGCCCGACCTAGTCATTTGAAGAGACGAAAATATAATACAGTGACGTTAAGTGTAGATTTGGCTATGGAAAAAGTGTTCCCCCTCTAGAAGACCACATTTATTATAGGCAAATCAAAACTACTTTTTGACACAAATATTCTTTAAAGGAGTAAAAACAGTTCATAGACGAAACAATTTGTTTTTAGAAAATAGATAATGTAATTCAGATTTAACTAAAGATTAAAAATAACTATGCCATAAACCAAACGTCTATTTAATGACATACATTGTTTTTGCTTCTACAATGTGGAAATTAAAGGTAAAAATAACACGTTGCCTTTTCCACATAAAACACATTTTATGTGGAAAAGGCAACGTGTTTATTTTCAACCGTTGTCTATTAAATGCTTTGCTAATGCTGATTGTTGATAGTTACGAATTTTCTGTACAGAAATTCAATATATTCCCCTAAGATTTGTGAAGAGCATTGAATTTTTGCTACAGTATTTCATTTAAAATATTTTTCGTTTTTCGTTCAATACCAGTAATATCATCAATATCAGCAACACCAGTACTAATCAATTTAGGTGTGACGGCATTAAACTACAAGAGATTGAAATCCAAGGGTTTTTCCCTCGTTAATTGTTTGAAATTCTTTACACATCTATAAGGATAATTAAATAAAGAATAAGGACAAGAGTAATTTAATAAAGGATGGCAGAATGACACACACGAATAAACAAAGTGTTATATACCAGAAGAGAATTAATCACAAAGAAAATGTACTAGAAGATGCATAAAATGCGATGCCAGGCTCTTAGAATGTGCAGAATCCCTTTGAAGTACACCATGATTTACAGCTATATGAGATTAGGAAAAGGGACAATTCACAACATCTCCGAAATAATTTATTTCTCTTCCTACTGGTGTAATGCATGGCCGCGTGAAAAGCAGTCGTGCCGCTATTTCAAAACGTTTTATGCATCATATATTTTTCTCCCGATTCATAGTCCATAGACTGAATGAGAATTCGAATGGAACAAAATGGAAAGGACTAAAGATTTTATGAGTTCACAAATAAATAAGGCCGTAAAGACAGTGTGTTTGAACTTTAATTACGTCCTTAAACTATGGGAGAGTTTTATTTTAACGAGGACTTAGGGTAACTGAGCGACTCTATACTGCAATTTATGTAATGCAGAAGCTGTTAATCTCTCCGTTACTTCTTTCGAAACTTTTACTCAACAAAAGACAGTCTAGTAGCTCCTTGACCATTGGGTCATGGTCTCGCAACAAGATGCTGAAACAAAAGGCTAACTAGTCTGTATGTTTCCTTCAGAATGTGAGCTGGATAGGTTTTTATTTTCTACCCACTCGATGAATTGTGCTGGATTAGAACGCTTTAGTTTCCATAAAGTAGACATGAAACCTGCAACGTAAATGCCGGAGGTGTGAAGACCTGAGGCGACCTTGGACAGCGCGAAAACGGGTGCAAAAGGGGAGCGGTCGTTCGGAAACACGAAGATGTGGTTGGCACAAGTACAGAAAATGATTATCACATCGCCCAAGATGATTGTTGCAACGCGTGGAGACGGCTGATACATGGATATTAATACCGTAAAGAAAATTATGTTATTGCAATGCACAACTTTACGAAAAGAGAGGATAGAGTAAAGTGAATCTGTTGCAAACGAAGAGAGCATAATGATTAATGGATATATCACTAAATACCGAATACTAAAACACTCAAATACTTCCCCAATATCACAATGCTTATATCAACAGAATGTGATATATAAAGAGTAAAAGTTAAAAAGTGGCTAAAAAAACACAACACTATTGAAAGATATTTCTAAAATAAATATATCGGTAGGTTTTGATTTTAATAGTAGATATTTATTTTGTAGTGGATATCTATAAATAATTAAAACTTCCTGGCCGCTTATGGATTCATAAAAAACATCAACTAGTGATAATACCAACGAAATCTCAGGCACAGTACCTAGATACAAGAATTTTTTCCAAAACTGTAACGTGAACTTTTTTTAACCATTACATACAATCAACTTTTCGATGGTCAAGTGCCATAATTTTTTGAGACAATAATGAAGTAAAAATGATAAAGGACTAACCAATACTTTCAAAAATGTTACTTATTAATAAATTAATTGAAATTAATAATAAAAAGTTCATTTTCGTAAAAAAATAGTAAATCCTACATAGGGGATTTAAGATTTATCTATAAATAAAACAAAAGTCCCAAAAATTTTCATCAGAAGTCCCTTGCGAAAAAAATGGGTGTTTTAATCAAACCGAACTGGTGATATTAAATAGTTCTCATTTCAAGCATATTAGTATTCGGGAAAAAAATTCTAGTGCAATGCATTGAAAGCAGACCCATTATGCAAATAATCACGAATTTAAATACCGACAGTTTCTACGGACCATACATCATTAATCTGTATCGAAATTCTTCATTGTGCTTTGAAGTTACAGCCATTCTAATTCATTTCCTGAAGTGAGGTCGTATAAACGTATCGCGTAGGCATATTTAAAATTTATTACGACCGCGTCCGGTTCGCATGCATCATTGAAAGGGAAATACCACTGGTAGCGCATGTAATCTGGATGCTATGCATTATGAGCGTCTTTAATAGTCCTCTTCTAACTGAGGGGTTTGCATCGTAGGACGTAAGAGTGGAGCTATAATTACATTGTACATTGTGCGTGGGATTTGAATGTTCCTCTCCACGAATTTTTCTTCTTGCTTTACGACTGTTTCACTATGGATATATCCCAGAAAAAATCTGGGTATCAAGATGCGCGGCTCAGAAACTAATGACCTGCTTCTTACTAAGACTGAAAGTCAGAGAACTTATTTGGTTTAAAGTATTAGAACGGATTAAAATGTATGCATAACTAAGTGTAGGAAACGAACACGGCCATAATTTTCAGTAATTATCAGAAAAGGTAGACAATATTATAAATAATACATTGCATTACGTTATATGCATTTAGTAATAGTGTTATTCTAAACTCTTGAATTTTATAAGACCAGAATAATCTGTTAGGATGTACAGCAATAGATAACAGAGACCAATAATTCAAAAACCATAAAAATCACGGGAAATATTTTTAGTTTAACTCATGATAAAATTAATTAGGTACATAATAAATACTCTCAACAAGTCCTTATTCAATCATGCGTATTACCTACAGACTGACCTGATCGTCGTACACATTAAAATCATCGACATAATATAATTCTCACCTCGATCTATCTTTAACCAATTCTCACAGCCGAACATAACATTTTATTAGGAATCACCATCTACCATATAGGTTAATTTGAAAATAAGTTGAATACGTAGGATCACCGAAAAAGAGACACGGACGTTATTAAAATCAAACAGCATCTAGAATTGTGGAAAAACAGTAAATTATCGCATTAATATAACTTTGTTAGAAGATTAGATCTGAGAAATCGTTTCAGGCTTGACTTGGTGGAATTTCCTCATCGTGAAAGGTTTAAAATAAATTATGGTTTTAGAAATTGAGGAAAAGAGATCGTGGAAAGAAAATGTGGAAAATAGATTTTTTTGTGGAATTGCAGTGTTTTCCTATAAAACTTTTAAGATTAGATCTGCTTGAGATTTGTTGGTGAATTTAGTACCGAAGTGGACGGCCAGTGTCTTCGCCGTTCTCGCAAACTTCCCGACCAAAACTGACCACAAGAAAGTTCAACGCCCCTTTCGGAAGAAAGAGGGCACCATATTAGCGCGTTTCTCATGGAGGTAAATTAGGGAACGAGGAATGTTGCTCCCACCGATTCCCCTACGCTCCAACTGGAACGTTTATTAATAGTTCCTAAAAAAGACAATACTTATTATCTTGAATAAAATCTAATTTTAAGTGGGAGTGGATAATTTTTCAGATATAGGTGTCGTAAGACCCTCCTATGATTTTTCTCCCTGAGCTAGAGAGATACTAACGGTATTAGGGGAGGAGTTAACGCGCCGATTTCTTACGTACGAGGAAATGAGAAACAGGAATTTGTGAATGGCTAAGGTCAGCACGTAATAAATTGATGAGGGGATGTGATTGAAGTAAAGGATCACACTCTGACCAAAAAAATTCTCTTCTTTTGGGCTCTCAACATAGCTATTGGAGGAGTGCTCATAGTGAAAAATATCGTCAAACATAACAAGCAATAGAGGACCATCAAGTTCATGACTCAAAAACGAGGAAATAATTACGAGGAATCTAATTCTTTGGCCCCATTTGAGAGGTAAATTAGCACATTGGGCAAAAGCAAAATACCCATTTTGAAATAAATTAGTGAAATGCTCATGAAAATGAGTCACGGTTTATTCCCATTTTGCTGAAGGATTTCGTTTCTTCGAAGCATTTCCCCTTCATTATGACATATTTTTGATTCCCAGGAGAGAATATTTACCTCAAATCTGACAAGGACCTCGCTGTACGCAAGAGGCGGTAATTAAATGGGATATTCCGATACCATTGCATTGATCTCGTTCCTGGTTAATTTTCACCGAATCAAATATTTTTCTGTGGAAAAGTGCTGTTTTTATTCTCAGTCTCGTTCTTGGTATTATTATATCAGATTATGAATCATTCTTCAGGCAAATTTATCCAGATAAAACATGTTTAATATCATATAGAAATGCGTACAAAAGGAAAATGAACAAATTGAAAACTATTTTCGAAAGAAACATAACTCTTGGGAGTTAAATAGAAGCGAAGAGATTATGTGAAAAATACAGAAATCTGTATATAACCATCGATCACTTGCTGGTATTTTCCAGCAAGGCCGTTAGAATCCTCTTAAAATGGCAATTATTTATCTATTTGCTTAAATTAAAATTAACAAAAAGCGGTTAAATAAAATATAATACTTTTGCTTGATGAAATTGTCATAGAATGCTTTCCACAAACCTTAATTGAAATATCACTAATTTTTCACTACATTCAGAAATTAAGCATTATACTGTGAATTTAACGGGAAATTTGACTAATTCGGAAGCGAATTCGGAAATGGAATTTTATATCACTAAATATTCTAATAATTCTTCAAAACATTCTTAATAATCGCAAAAATATTGATTATTACGATGGTTATACGATTACAAAATTATTAGTATTTTGGCAGATTTTGGCCCTTGTTAGCATGCTTTAGCTAATAATTTATTTTTTATACTGTAACAATGGTAGTTTTGTGTCGTGTTCCAATGTTCGCATGAAATGGAGTGGAACATTTTTACCATCACCTGCCGTGGGAATAGATAGCACCTTCGACTTTCATCCTCTTGCAGAGTGTCCGGCTCGGGAAATCGTGCTCCAAGGTGTATAAGCGGAAGAGAGGATTCGGATGGGAAAATAAGTCGATCCAAGGAAATGAAAGGGTATGGCACCTGCCACGTTTATGGAGCGAAGTGTTTAAGGGAGTCTCTATACCCTATTTAAGTTTTAAGACTTCATTCGCTCATCTACCATCTCTTGTCTCCACCAAAATTCAACTCCTTATTTTTTATCCCCTTTTGTCTCTATTTCCAGCTTGATGCAATAGAATAAATCTTGTATCCTCAGCCTATCTTCCACTCCTCGCTCTCCTCGTTCTCCATCGTTATCAGCTACGGCAAGACGGTAAAAAATCATTATCAATTTTTTAAAGCAATTACAGTTTTTTAAAGACGCAAAAAGTGAAATAAAAAATTGCAATTAATATTTAGACATGAGATACAGATGGAACCATAGTTTCTAATGTCATCAAGGCTTTAGAAACTCCGGAATGAGCTCCATAATTGAATTATAAACAAAAGTCATGAAACGAATTGATAACTTTAACCAAGATATCATAAATGTAAATTCATCCAATGAAAGCAATATCTGAAAAACGGCTACAAAAGGTTGAAGAATGTTTTGGATGCCATTGGGAAACATAATAAATATACCTATTTCTAAATTTTTCATCAAGGATAATATGGAAGAAAATCCAGAATGTTTTGTTCCTTCACAGGCTTTTAAATAGCTCAGTAGCATATCCTACGGATTTAATCACTCACGATAAGACGGACCATACTAAAATAATCAACAAACCCAAAAGTATTAATGCCGAATAGCGAATGAAACTACCAGCAAATGTCATGAAGTAAATAGTAATTAAAATATTAGGAACATCAGACAATTCAGGCATCCAGGGAATTTTGCCTATGTTGCATATTACGACTTAGTAGCGCTTTTATGGTACATTTAGATAGGACAGTACCTGATACAGATAGTTTTTTCAGAGTGATTTAAATCACTTATATGAAGTGATAATTAATTACCTCAAGAATTACTTAAGACCGTCTGTACTTGGAAGACTTACTTCTCAAGCTCCAAAGAGGATAGGTTTATGTAAAAAATCCTTCGAGTTTAGGTTGAGTACATATAAACTTACGTAATACAGTTCACGATACTAACTCTACAGAAAAATCAAGGGATCATTACAAATGAAGGTAAAGAAAATGGTATTGGAGGAAATATTGTTCCTTTACTATCTAATATGGGTGTCGAATAGGTGTCAGTGATATTGGGGTGACAGGTTAAACATCGAAGATCGCTATATTTCTTACGACGCGAAATAATGAACGAATGAATCCCAGGGAAAAAATATTACAGATAAATGCAGTGTAACTACATTTACAGTCGATAAATTATGTTCTCACATAGCATAGGAAATATACATGAGGGAAAAGCGGATTTGTGACCAAAGATGTTACTAAATAAGGAGTCTCTACATAAGGAGGAGGTTAGATTGATAGACAATAAATTTTTATAAAAACCAAATATATGTATACATATATTTGATTTTCAGTGAAACAACTAGTTCTAACATTCGCTTGAAACTTTTTATGAAAGGAATTAGTAGGTCAGTCTAATGGTCATAGGCTATTAAAATCCTCGGTTTTTTTAACTCCTGCACACTAATATTCGAAAGGATAACCTGTAATCACAACATATATAGTGGCACAGATTCCCATTAGTACATATTGAACTACAGCTAAAACAAGCGCGGTATTTTGTCTAATGATTATTATTAATGCCTAAGATTCAATGTTTGACCAACGTCATGCGAGTTCGATTAAATAAAAAACCAAAAATAGCTATGGTAGTGATTCAAATAGATGGAGAAAACAGAGAGCGCCCGAATGAAGTATTTTTGAAAGCTGCATCTTATCCACTACGAACTGAATAAAACGACTGGAATGCGGGAGAAACTTCGTTTTCCGGCAAAAACCAACGCGTTGTATAATCCGAAAGATCTCTTTCATCAAATGGACCCCGCGAAGCCTTCACCAAAACAAAAAACAGCATTTAGGATAAAAAAATTGACTATTTTAAAAGCATTTAACCACTTAAGATAATATTGCACCACTTAAGATAAAATAAAATCAATTAATGCCAGATAAGTACTACAATTTTAGCAGATATAACGAACAACTTCTTAGCTTTTAAACACAGAACAGCCAATACAAAATCATTTCTGCAAAAAGCATTTTCAGAAAAAAAATACTCGAGTAATACATTTAAATCGACGAAAAACTTAAACACTATGTCTAAGAAATTTTCCTTTAATGTAAAATTTTAAAAAGGCGGTTGTAGAATCCGTGTTAATTAATACGCAAGAATTAAAAAGTACTACTCCACACCACGCTGTAAATGCCTACCAAAAAAAACTTATTTTCTCCCAGTTAGAGAGGATTTTTAGAACATAACTTTAGGAACCTAAGTGCTCTTACGGTATTACAAGTGGAAATTCAGTCCCAAGTGTTTCGATGACGCCTGGAAATAAATAGACCAAATTGACGTCTTTCTGGCAAGACTAGGAAAAGTATTGCTAAAGGAATGCTTTTATCTATCGGGGAACTAAGTTACCAAAGAGATAACTTATAAATTGCAGAGGTAAGATTGTGTATTGTTTTAACTTAGCACATGGCCTTCAATGAAGTATGAGAAATGATTACAGGGGAAAAGTCGTTTACTTTGCCACTTCCACCAGGAAGGGGTTACGTACATGGCGTTCTCTCCTTAAATCCTCCGTCGCCTACTTCACCTCCTCCCGCAATTCAATACCTTGCTCGCCGAAAGGGGAATTTCCCACGGAAGCACAATTTCTCATCTTCTCACGTCGCGGCTCCTTCCAACCTCATTTTGCGAAATGTTTTCCCCTCCACTCGTTCGCTCGCACCAAGTTATTCAAAGTTAATGAAACTCGCTTATATATAGCTTAAATTACTCTTTGCAGAGAGACTATATAAAACAGACGCGAAAAAATGATAAGATTTTACGCGGCATCCAACATTCTGCAAAGAAGAGAAGATTTTTCAAACGGGGTATGCCGTCTTTCTGGAGCGCTAAACTTCTCGATTCAGTAATAAGAAAAAAAACTTGGGGTGAAAATATAACCATTAAGGTGATTTTTATCTTTATATCTCAAGGCCGGGTCGGGACGGGGAAAGGGGGTGGAACGAGACGGATAGAGGAGTTAAAGAGTTAGATTTCAGGGATTTTTTAATTGCTTCCATCTCCTACCTGGCCCTAATAAATCCACTTTCATTTTCATCCGCCTTTAATTCATCTTCCCCTTCTCCGTATTTTCTCCATATTCCTCTCCACACACCGCACCTTCCCGATCCTGCTTTCACACGCCTCGCGTATGTTTGCTCCAATTTTTTCCTCCAATAAATTCAACTCCACCTCTCCAGCACACTGAACTCTCCCCTTTCTCGCCCCCTCCCCTCTTCCCATTTCTCCCCGTTGTCCGCCGTGAATTTTGAAAATTTCTACAGAGTCGAAAATTAAGGACATCGGATCGAAAAAGAACGAAACATACAAACTGGTCGTCTTACAGATTCGTTTAATTATTTGGTTTCCTAAAATATGGACCTGAACCAAGCGAGTTTATTCCTGTTATGGGAAATGAGTTTTCGATATTTTATGTCAGCAAGTCCTATTCATAATTTCCAATATATGTAATTGTAATTTCCTTCCTCCGTTACTTTTATAAAGATGTTGAGTTGGTTATAAGATAATTACACTGTCGGTTATTTTTTTCATTTTCTTTATCTTGCATTTGGAACATTAAATTTTTTTGATTCTAGACCAAGGAAATCCTGAGCTACCTAGTGATATAGTGGACGGGACGCCGAATACTTTGATAACTAGTGTATACCAATTGGAAAAATAAGAAAAGGAAATGTATTATGAAAATCCAGGAATTAACTGAGGTAACACCCTATTTATTACAAAAAACTTAAATGCTTCTTTTAGTACTCCCAATATTGTTCCACTTACAAATTTTTACTATAGGAATTCAAGTGGAAGTAATAACACAGTACTCTGGGAAATTACTCGTTGACACGAATTAATGAATCGGATCATTCTAAATTTAATCCATATGACTCTCCAATGATGGCAACGATAATAAATTAAGCGAGATAAGGAATGAACTTGAAAGTCATTGCTAAGCGTCATAGAGGCATGTTCCTCTTGAAACCGCTTATATAAAAAAAATCAACAGGGCTTTTCAGCGAAAAGGAGTCTCCATTTCTTTCTCGAAACTTGAACAGTGAGATAATCTCGATGCAAAACGATGTCGTCACGAATTCGAAGGTGCATTTTGAAAAAAAATGAGCCATTTTGGCAATTAGGGCAATAAATTCGAGAAAAAAGTATTTTTTTTTTCGATACGGACGCAGCCGTAATATGAGTCGGTAGGCGGGCGGGTAAGAGGATATTAAAAGAGCGAATGGCGAAGATTTGATTTTATTTTCGCCAAATGATCGCTATTTATGTGACGTTTCGAAAAATTCGACTTTCCATTCGCCATTACAGCCCGCACTCACCGGAGGCTCTCTTTCGCCGTTTCTTTACACAAAAATCCCACCACCTTCATTACCCGTTCCACCCCCGTGCTGCATATCTCCCCC
>WURS02000014.1:10037969-10051598 GCA_011762765.2 Rhinocypha anisoptera | reverse complement strand
TGGATGTCGGGGTTGGTCTTTTCGGGGGGGGGGCGGGGCTTTGGGCGGGGGGGGGGGGGGGTGGGGGGTGTTCTGCCGCCGTGGAGTGGTGGGGGGGGGGGGGGGTGGGGTGTTTGAGGGGGGTGGGGTGGCAATTAGTCGGTTTACAAAGTAACGGTGCGTTTCGTACTTGACGAACGTGGGATTGCTCCACCGGGGAAAGCGAACCACAATCGCCACAAGAGAGCGATTGTTTCAACTGCATCACCACCACCCAATTATATTTAAGGAGCACAAAATAATTCTTACCATTAATAAACTGGAAAACTATATACCTAAGGCTCTGGATGGATGCATCCATGAGTAAAGGAAGTAAAGTATTGGAAACAATGAAAATATTCTACTACCAAACAATTTAGAAGTTACATTCGTACAAATGAGAACCAATGGAGGAGTACCAGACTTGAAACAACACCTTGAAAACCTCCAAGAGTAAGTAAAATAGACAAGAAAATGAAAGCAAAAGAAGAGGAAAACCAATTAGACACATGACGATAATAAAATTAAGTCAGTACTGGAAGGGACCCTTGATGTTAATACTAGTCCAGGGTAACCGATGCGTACCAGTAGGCGGGAACGTTAAAAATCTACGAAGGAATTAAATGATTGTAGGTGACAGGGCACCTTCGGGAGCTTATAAAAACCAATTTTAGGATTAGTAACTCTTAATGATGATGAAGAGATTATATCAATAAGCAAGTACTAATTTACCTAGTACGTACTTAATAATTACCTATTATGTTCTATTACGTATTACGGTATCTTTATTGACAAAAAACTTATTGAATTACAACTTCTTGATTTTTAAGAATAGCGAACAAATTTCCATGTCATTATTGAGTGCCACTGAACAAGCGATGAGCAAAAATAGAAAAATAAATCACAGTTTAAGTTGAAACTATAAATTTTGGCATAAAACCTTAAATTAGTTACTTGAAATGGTGAGTTTTGCGTATAACTAGTACCAATTTCCCTAGAGTATAAAATACGGATTCTTGAGATAAATCTTGGTCTTATAGAAATGCATTTCATCATCAGCAGTTAGTAGTAGTAGCAATAGAGACGACTAGAAAAAACTTTACAACTGTAAATTATCTTTAGGAAAAGTATTCAAGGTTAATGAGTTATAGTTCACTCTCACAGGTGAACTAACATAATTTGAACTGTGTATTATTTTATTCATGACTTTCATTTCACAAGTTGCATGACCACTAGAAGAAATATTTCACTTACTGAGAAATCAACGACATAGAAACCGAAGCACAAGCTTTCCTCTCATCTGCAGCCGTGGAACTGAAGTGAAAAAAGCAGCTTTTAAAAAGCTTTCCGCTTGAGTGGCAGGTGACGACGTCTGATACGCACAATCTCCGCAGGATGAGGAACTCATCCCTTATTACCACGTTTACTCGCTTGACCCCAATGATTCCGCTTGCTTGCGAGAGTGAATCTCTTATCATTCCGATCGGCGATTCAGCTGATGGAATCCGATGGAATATTTTGAACCCTTTAATCCGGCCAAGTCAAAAAAAAGGCATATTAAATACAAAAGTAAACCTCGATCTCTGAACGATTTCCCGGATCCGAAATCCCCTCGATCGAAACACAAACTTCAAAATCGATCTCGCACCCAGCATTGAGATCCGAAATTGCCTTGGTGGTGCGAGAGGCGGAGGAGTTGTGTCGAATGGGGAGGGAACGTATATCTTACGCAGGCGGATGGATATGAATGAACGAATACCGCAGGTACCTTAAAGTGGGTAGGGATTCACGGACCCGTAGTTCGGAGGCAAACCCAAGACGGGCGTAATTGCAAAAAAAAGAGCGACGCAGAAAAAACGTTATGGTGGGTTATGAATGGAGGTTCGTGTGGGTTCGTAGGAGTGGTGGTTGGTTGGTGGGTGGAGGGAGGGAGGGGGAGGACGACGTGCTGGGGAGAGTGGGATTGATGCGAGTTCTTTGGACGGAGCGAGGCGGGGAGTGATGGGATCGGTTTTCCTGTGGGAGGGATGTGGGAGGGAAGGAAGGGGGTAGTTTGCGGTGAGAGGTTATGAGATTGGTTTCCGTGATGGATGGCCGAAGATGCTGGCCTGGCTGGCCATAGACAAGAGGCGGGAAGGGAAGTGGGGGCAAGAGAGTAACACGTAACGAGGGGGCGGCAATTTAGGAAATTCCTGACGATACATCGTTTTGGAGCTCTGCGCTCCTCTGAAGACACGGCCGTAATTGAATAACTTCTTCCCTACCGAAAATCCCACGATAGGACTTTGAAACTCGGAGGATTTACGAGTTGAATAGTTAAAGGATTAAAATGGAATTTCAGCGAAACATATCTATCATTAATTAAAAAGAATTGTAATCATTAATAGTAACTCCAAAGATTACTTAAGAAGTTTTAACCATTAAACGACAAAAAGTCTCAAGGGTGTGGATTATTGTCAAACCCTTGACTGGTAAACAGACGACGATAATGATTTTGGTTTGGCGCATGTGTTACAAATAATTTTTTTTAATCACAAGTTTCAAACGTTCTACAAGATATTTCAAATATCACTTGAAATCGTAATTTTAAGTCTATTAGTTATTGAAACTATGAAATAAATCAAGGCGCTTTCACTTAAAACTTCGTCCTTAAGTTCAGATGTAGTTTATATTTTTTCATTTTACTTTATACTTTCTGATATCACATTTGATTTTTGAAAAAAATTACAATTTTATTTTAAATGGCATATATTTCCTTATTTTTAATATTAAGATTAGACTAATTATCAATGTTCTAGGCCATAAATATCGTTCATAACATATTTTCTAATGAAATAAAAATGAGCAGATTCAATACGGAGGCCATCCTTTGGTTACAGTTTCAGGTTGAAACTCGTAATACGTGAAGAATATTCTTTTTTCAAATTTCAGGATTATTATCAATTTTTTTAAGGAACTCAAACGGTTTCAGACCTTAAACTGATGTGGGAATTTGAGTGACGAAGACGAAATTAAATTAGAATAAGGCATAAAAGTATTCTCTGCTTAAAACGACTTGAGTGTATTAGACTAACTCAAAGTTATGTGTTCGACTATTTGATAAGGAGGGTAATGTGATGCTCATTTTATTGACTAGTTTGCGGATATAAGAGTTTTATTGTCGTATGGCACTGACCCAGATCTCGAAGGCCCAAAAGATCATACAGCAGTGCAGTATTTCATTGAGGAAGTGGCCAAATGGCTGAGACGCCGAAGTCAGTTTTGACTAAATGAGACATTAACGAGTAAAATATGTTGTGCGCTTCCATGACTGGATACCGATTGGAATACAACTGTAACATGCTATGGCACAGTCACAACATGTAATTAGTTACGCATAGACAAAAACATTCCGATAAGAATCTGGTGTGCCTTAACATACTTGGATCCTTTCAAATACTAATAAAAAATGGTCAGCCCATAGTTTCAGGTGGTTCTTTAATTTATGACGGTGTGCTTCATAGGCGATCCAAGATATCGAGAAAATCGTAGCGGAACAAGAACATTAAGAGGAGGCAGAAGAGTGATCGGGAGAGTTGCGTGACGGGGGAAATGACAGGTGGCGGTGCGTAGGGCACATTACACACAAACACGCTTTGGTTGAAAGGTGTCACGAGACACGCCATCTACTATTATCATATCTCGCCTCTCGCCATGGCTCTAATCCTATCCACCGCGAAATTTTCTGTTTTTTTTCCCCCTTCGCAAGCCTGTTGGAACTTTGCATTTCACGCTTTACATTTTTTCTTACCATCAGGTCCCTCGGACTCTCCTCTTCTCCCCACCCGCTAATCTCATTTCATGTCGTATTAATTATGAGGGCAGATAGCGTTCTCATTAGCCACGCTAATAAGGTAACTTGAGGGAGGGATTTTACTCCGCGATAGGGACTTCTGATGAAAAATACGTCTGTCTGCAGATGTTGAGTCGAATGAATCTTTGAAATTCATCGTTTTGTTTTAGACACCGGTAAAAACAGTTAAGTCGGGAGAAGTAGCGTCTGGTTATCAAAGGAGAAGCCTTATCTTCACGCTGAAAAGAGCATGGTAAAATGACGAAATAGAAATAGCAATTACCTACCGCTTTCCGTTCAGCTGCTACGAGAAGTGTGAGAATGCAAAGGGTCTGAAATAGCTAATATTGAAAGCATGCCTTCGATCCCCGGTCATCGTATTAATTAAAAGGTCAAAGTCACCTTTCGCTGCGTAAAAGAATGAAAATGACAGTCGGCAGTTGAAATACAGTTGGAAAGGTTTGCTTTCCTTATCTGCCTAGCTCAAATTTCTCGGTATTAAAATCTAATAATCCTACGGTTCGACGGCTGCAATACCGTCCCTCATGAGTCTCAGAGCTAGAAGAATCATTCATGATTCTTATACATCGCCCATGTTAAATCCTAATTCGCAAATATTTCCACAAATCGCACACGCAACGAAGGGAATGAGCATGTAACCTTCAAGTCATAGCTCGTAATTGAAGTGAATCCCGTAGAAAACCTCCTTCCGCCGGCCACACATCGCTTCCCGAAGAGTCTTCGACGATTCACGGTGACAGTGAAAAAAGGAATTACCTAAGGATTAAGGCACAGTCAACCACAAAGAAATAAAGAGACGCGGCACTCGGCGAGAGATCAAGGTTTCTTGCGGCGTCAGTGGAATGCACCGCAGGCAGGCGCAGAGATAGGTGCAGTAATTGAATTATCACTTGATGTTCTCCGTGAGATTGGGATAACTCAGCGAGAAATGGGGAGAACACAGAACTCCAGGCGCCTTAGGTGAAAAGAGATACGGGGAGGCTGTCGAGGTAGTTCACCTGGACAAAACGTCGAAGGAATGTTTCATCCACATGAAAAATACTACAAGACAAAGAGAAGAGTGGAAAAAATACCCAATATCATTGTAATTTCCATTGATCGTTTCGGAAAGAAAGATTTTAATTGAATTTTCTCTTTCTCTTTCAGATAATTTAGGTGATTGGTTAGGTGAAACATTCTAATTGCCCACAAAAAAACTAAATCAATAAGTGATTTCAGTTCTTTTGTGCGAAATCATTATCTTTCCGCCCATAGTTTGGTAGAATTTCACTTTGATGCTTGGCTCTGCCTTAACAAGTCTCATAATCTTCTCCTAACTCTTAAACCAAATAGACTTGGCAAAACTTATCTTATGCCTATGACTTCTCTGCGTGCATTCACAATTATAATGAAGGCGAGTCGGTATATTTAAGCACTATTTTCACGGTGTTGTTTAAAGACTGGTTTAACTATTAGGTTCTTTAGGTTGGAGGAACGGTATACAACGATGGGAGTTGAAGGATAAAAGGAAGTTTCGGCTAAAAAGTGCCTCCAATATATATTTCAACAAATAGTTGAAACTATTTAAGCATTTCAAATTCATAATTACTCAATGAACTTAATATCAATTAGTGTAAACAGAGAGAGAGAGAGCCTAGTAGTAAAGTTTGCATTCCAAATTCCGAGAACATAAACCAATAAATCGTCGTATCCCAACTATGCCATATGGAAAAAGAAAAACCAAATCAATCGAGTGAATTATGGAAAAAGAAAAACCAAATCAATCGAGTGAATTATGTTAACGATAGTGAAGGTTTAAAAAAGATTAAATAACACACCAGACTACTCTTATCAATAGCTATGTATCGGGAGAAGTGAGAGAGCCATGTTATGATATTCGTTAATTAATATTTTCCACGCCGGGATTTTCGTTTCTATTAATGTGTTTTCGTAAAATTTTACAGAAATTTTGGCGAATGATAACATGTGAAACGGGTTCTAAATTATTATTTTACTATTTCAAACCTCTAAAATAAGTCTGGAAAATGAACGAGGTAAAGTAAATTTTAGATTACAAATAACGCATACTGTAAAAATGTTTTTTTCCTAAAACGAAAACAGAAATCTAAGTTTTATCGAGTTTTATTTCTGTCCATAATATCGCTGCCCCTAATATTGGGCTTAATGTACAAAATGTATTACGAGTGTTACATAAATAGTAATACTAATATATAAAGAATTGTTATTCATGTCTTGATTCCATATTTTTCTTGTTTACTCATAGATATCTTTTTTACTATTCCACACGGGAACTGAAAACTTTATCCAGGCCTAAGATTGGTGATTTTGCTCGACGAGGAGACTTCGTTTCGTCAGCTCCGGATGCGAGGCGTGTGAGATGGAAGGACACACACCCTCCGAAAGAACGAGAAAAGAGAGCGAGAGAGAAATGAAAATGGAGGAAGGAAGGCGAGACGTGGCGCGGGAGGAGGAAGGGGAGCGCAAGCGAGGGAGGGAGAGGGAGGGGCGAAGGAGACGGGGAGAGCATGGCGCTATGCTCCCGTGTGTTGGCAATCGCCTCCAATTGCCCCCGGAGGAAAGGAGGAGAGCGAGGGAGGGAAGGGGAGGGTTGGAAGAAGGGTTTTGTAAGGCACCCGGAGTGGGGACGCAGGGACAACTGAGTCACGCGAACCAGCACTCAAGCCAAATGGCGAGGAGAGGAATCGAAATTGAGAGAGAGGAAAGGGGGGGGGGATAAGAGCGGCGACGGAGAGAGCGGGAAGGGGGGGAGGATGGTGAAAGGGAAGGGGTTAATGAGCGAGGGAAAGGAAAAACGAGGGCGGGGAAAGGGAGACGGACATGAGAAGGAGGGTGCGGAGGAGCGCAAAAAGACGTGATAATATGCCGAAGGCATAGACATGTGAAGGGAGTCAAAAACGTCGCTGGGGATCGTCCTCCTCCTCCGACAATAGCACTTCCTTGAAAGGATTCGCGGCTCTCACTTGAGCACTGACGAGAGCCGTGGATGTACCAATCTAGGAGAGAATAAGCCTGCAAGGAATGGTTCCTGTAAAAATGCTCATTGAATTAAAAATGAGGCGTTCGGACAGCGTATCCCTCAGCAAACGAGATATTAAATGAGATTCAAGTGGCGCTGAAAACTCGAAATCGGCTATCGTTTTGCTAGTGAACTGGATGCGAAAACCAAGGCTCGATATATCAACCTGGCCTAGCACTATCTGACAGTGTAGGGGTGAAAGAAAGTAAAAGACAACCAGGAGGAAGATAAAGATACGAACGAACGAAGGTTCTCCAGAAGAGTCCATCAGTATTTTCCTTAAATGGTGCTCAAGCCTCTATATTTCCGCTTGTCAAAAACTCAGATACTGTTTGATATGTCAGATAGGACAGATCAAAGGGACGTAAGACTGCACATGAGCGACTTTTGGTATTCAGTAAAAGCAGCAGTGTTACTTAATAAGGGTTCTTTTGTTCTTCACGGTGGCCTGACTGAATTTAGAATTTCTCCCTATGCAAAAATCACCAGGTGATCGGAACACATCCTAGTATCTAAGATGACTTGCATGGGAATTAGGTGTGAAAGGTTAGTCGCTAATCATAGAGTCAATAGGGTTTGCCTGGTGAATGGTGTACTCGCCGAATAGCCAAAAGGTCTCGGACCCGAATCCCTGGCCAGGATTTCGTGTTTTTAAAGATATCTTGAAGGTCTCTGGCCGTGAATATATGTGCCGAAACCCGAAACGGGGAGGATAGCAATTCTCTACTGCTAGTAGTAGTTATAGTAGTATTTTTGTTTATAGGATACGTCATCGGCTATGGTCATTCAGCACCTCTTCGAAGAATTCGAAGCTAAAACTATCTGGGCAAAACAAAAAACCCATGCCGCGCTACCCGCTCGGCAAACTGGGCCGACCACACTACAGATATTTAATTATTCCCGACAATAAAAAATAATTATTTCCTTTAATTTCGGATGGAAAGGTTTAAAAGAACGGTATATTTTCAAAGTTACCCAATTTAATTTGCATTTGGGAGTGGATGTGAATGTTTGGTGGTGGGTCACCCCCTGACACACGCCCTTGTGGCGGTTTGCAGGGTAATACATAGAAGTATAAGTAATGTTCCTCGGAGTTTAATAACTGAAATATGTAAAGAGAGTATTGAATTAGAATGATTTTGGAAGGCCACCGAAGTGAGATAGCAAGGGATTTTGTTTTCTATCATTTCAAAAATTAATTAATATTCTTTCGTATTTTCCCAAATCTCATTTCACGTAAATAACGATAAAAAATCTGACTCTTACACAAATCGCACTCATGAATCTCACCTAAAAACACCGCAGATCCTGGAAACATGCGACGGCTCTTGGTGAAGAGAGATAACCATAAAGACTAAACTGATTCGACAAATCTCTCACAGCACTGAGGTGACCAGGTTTCTCTGATGACAAGGCCATGATGTGGGAAGGTAAGACCACAAGTGGAAAAGAGTGGTGGAAGGCCAAAGAAAGAAAAAGGTCAAACATGACGTCCAAATAAAAGGTTCAGTAAAGCTAAGTGATGGAAAGAGTACGAGGAGGAAGGGGGGGGGGGGAAAGGGAGGGTATTTTTGGTGAATTTTCAAGGACTATAAAAAGTAGAGTTTAGAGAAAAAACAAGGAGTTTTTGACAGGTGGGACTACTGCAGTAAGTGATCTCAATGGCGATGAAGAGATAACGGCATAAAGTGAGAACAAATTAATTGCTACAAGGTAATTTACGTAACTTCTTACTTTTGGTATTTACAGCACTAAGGCAAATATGCTCTTCACCTGTATTTTTTGCGAAGACATCCAATTTAATGATACATTCACCGAAATGTGATATAAAAATAAAAGGAAATAACTGAGTTATACAAGCTGAGAAATGATGACCCCCAATGATCCCTAAATTGTCTGAAATGCTTTTTGTCACCATACTTGTAAATATTAATCTTTACATTCTCTTAATTAAAAAATGCTAACAGCATAAGTGAAAGAACCATTTTACACTGGAAAAACTATTACTGACAGCTAAATTATGATTCCTAATAGGTTGTGAAAATCATTAAGCCCAAATACTTATTTATGCTTAGAGTCAACATTCGTTTTTAATTAAAATTATGAGATAAGTATTCTCTAAAGAAATAAAAATTCTCGCATAGAAACATTCATTCGTACTAGGTAACGGCGCTGTTAAACATTTGCGTACGCTCATTGGTTATTTTTAGCAGAAAACTATTTCAGAAGAAAGCAGGTCTCTCTTTCAATAATTTCTCGTTAGCAGAACTATTTATGCAATATAGGTGTGACTTTTGTGGTAGAACCATTTACTTCTGACGGGGAAGCCGAAGAAGTTAGCAAAGAAGATACAGAGCACCAACAAATGGCCTTGTGAGGGAAGGGACGGAATGAGGTCGTCACCGAAAGTCTTCCAGTTTCTAAATAGTATTTCGAGGACGAAGGGGTATTCCGGAAAAAAAAGGTCGAGGGTGTGGGAGTCCGAGGTGAAATTAAAGAAGGGAGAAACATCGAAACGAAGTCCACTAATGAGACAAGCAAAAAGTAATGTATGCATAGATTCAAAGACCGAAAGAACTACATTTGGGATTCATTTTTTTTTTACGCCTTGCTTTGAAATTATAATGCTCATACTATCCGGAACAAAAGAAATGTTTTGCATGCTCAGAATGATAATCTCCTGCGAAAATTGTGCGAAATCGAGATATAATTCCGCGAGGGGGTTTCTCTCGGAATAAATGGCACCCTACGAAAATATATCATTGCTTTTTGAACCAGCTAGAACCTATATGATAATCTTAATACATTTTGATAATTATGTCTAATGTTCACATTGACACTAGAGGCGTGCAATGAGAGGAGAGGCATAATTACTCCAGGCATTCGATCTCATTCGTATTCCCTGTTACGGAATTCTCTTTCATATTATGGCATGTAATCGTGTAGGTGATTGACTAAGAATGAGTTCAGTGCTGCAAAATTTCCCGTAAGGAATACCAAATCTAATTGTATACAATCAGAATTTTAGATAAAACATATTGGTCTCAATTCTCCATTGAAGTTAATGATCATTTGATTAGAAATACCGATAAAATAAATTATTGCCACCTCGGATCCTTTACGCTAATATATGCGGATCTATCGTATTACTCCAAAGTAAAATTACAAAAAGAAATTATCTCCTCTCAAAATTATCAAATAAAGGATGTTAACCTAATCTATTTGGACAAATGGCAGGAAATTCATTTCACGTTTACTTTCTGGATTGATGGATACCCCAAGCTATTGTTAGTCTTAAGCCATACCTGGTTGTCGCGACGATTATGTTTGGTTTAATAATTATTGCCAATAGTTAACATTTGTTATTGACTATAAATATAAGTTTGTCCATGATACCATAACAACAAACGTGTTACTCAATTTCATGGAAGACATTATTTCGGCGGGGAAATGGGAAATTAGTGCTGCAACGGATTCGTGTGGTCATATGCAGCTAAACATTCAGCATAGCTTTTAAATTTGAAAACTAATTTTTTTTTTAAGCGAGTGCTTTTAACATCACGGAAAAACTTTTGAGGCATGGGAGTGGAAACCCAGGCATTTTCATTTTATTCTGTTATTGGAAGATCCCATTCACTGATTTATTTCTTTTCAAATTATTAATAAACGATACTTACGTTTGACTCAACTTACACAAGAGAGTGCCTGGTTCCTTCAATAGTAGAATTTAAGATCAGGAGGAGAGAAAGAGGTGGATTGCGAGCTGGGGAGGGTCATAGAAAGATTAACAGTTGTAGGCTGGACATAGTGGAAGGAATCCATAACGAATAAAAGCTATTATCAGGTACAAGTCTTGTACCTGATGATGGCCTAGCAAGCCGAAACGTGCGTAGTACGCATTAAATATTTTTGTGGAAAAGTGCATGTCTTTTATTCATTAGGTTCATAGAAGAAGAAAACAGTCTCAGGCGTTTACTATGTGGAAATCATTCCTGGTTAGAGAAATAATAACTTTGCAATTTCCACTTAAAAATTTATTATCTTCCACGACCATGGTTTCGTTGCGTCGCAACCTCTACAGTTGAAAAAAAATTGTCCATGCAAGTCCAAGAAGGTGTGAGAAAAAAGACAGACGATTCAGACAGCTAAAAAATTTCCTTTCCCTATTAAACTCCATTGATCAGCATTTAAAATTCACCATGGAGACTCAAATATCAGGGACATTAAATTTCCTCAATCTTACCATTAGCATATCCGACCAAAGACTCGACTTTTCAATTTACAGAAAGAACTGTTACGCGGACTGCATCACCCGTAATGATTACAGGCATCTTTATTAACAGAAAATAGCTGCCCATGCTCATTCCATGGTGAATAGACTGTGCCTAATCCCGATGTCAACGGTGGACAAAGATAGAGAACTAAAACTCATATTGCAGTCAACAACGGGTATTCCGCTGCTCTAGTGGATACCCTTCACGGAAAGAAAAGGGCACAAATAGCCACCAGAGACATATATAGTGCGCAAGAGGAAGACGTTATACGATGGGGAAGAATTCCCTATCTGGGGAATCTTTCCCTTGATGTACAGCGGTTAATCCCTAAGTAGAAGCTGAGAGTGGCATTTTATAACCAGGCCACATTGGGAAAATTATTAGGTTCAACGAAGGATAAAGAAGACATCGGACAACAAAGCGGCGTATATTCCTTGAATTGTTTGTGACGACTCTTACATTGGGCATACAGGAAGAAACTCTGTAACAGGAGCGAAGGAACATTTCTTGGACAAAGACCGCGTGAGTGACTTCATTCCCCGGGTGCTGCACATCGAGAGAAAAGGACGCAGATTAGGCACTTGGAGGAACTGGAAATTTTGAGCCATTTGCAATCTAAAGATGGCTCATAGACCCTAAATGATGGTTTGATCCCCAAAGACTGGAAAGTAGCTAATATCACTCCCACACATATTTAAAAAAGGCGGTAGAGAAGACCCCACTAATTAGTGACCCATCTCCTTAACATCCATCCCCTGCAATATCCTTTCGTTTTGCATATCGTCGTAAGTTCGAAAAGGGGGTACCTGGATTCCCCGAGTTATTAAAAATCGAATTATTAAATTTTTATTGAATAATTAAAATATTACCATCGGATCATTAAAAACTAACACGGATTCCGTAAAGGTAGATATTGTGAGACCCGACTGGCATTCTTCGTTAATGATATTTTAGTCTCGGGAGAAAATAATGTTCAGATCGATGCTATATTTCTAGATTTAAAAAAGCATTAGACAAAGTTCCTCATAGGAAATTACTGCTAAAGTTAGAAATCTACTGTGTAGACAAGAACATCATAAGCTGGATAAATTGATTTTTAACAGATCGCGAGCAGAGAGATGTCATAGACGGGGTGTCGTCCGAAAGAACAAGCGTCTCGTCTGGTGTCCCACAAGAAAGTGTTATCGGTCCCTTATTGTTTCTCCTATACATAAACGACATAAATACGGTGGTAAAGAGCAATATTCGCCTCTTTGCGGATGATACGGTACAGGGCTATCTCTAGAGAGGAGGATAGGAACTCATTGTTGAAGGACCTAAATGCGACAGAACCAATGTGAAATATGGGAGTTAGAATTAAATTTGACAAAGTGCGTGTCGATGAACTTTTGGAGGAAGTCCAGAATACCATAAAAATTTTACAGCGTTAAGGAATCAAATTTAACTAACGTAGAGTGAACGAAATATTTAGGTGTTACAATAACGAAAGATCTGTCGCGGGAAAAACATGTTCGGGAAATTTGTGGGATAGCAAATAAAAAGTTAGGATTCATAAGAAGGCTACTATGGAAATGTAATGGGACAGTAAAAAAGCGCTGTTACTTTTCATTAGTTAGGCCCCATCTCGAGTATTCCGAGTGTATGGGACCCTTATGAGACAGGATTGGTGCTGGAGTTAGATCGAGTTCAACGTAGAGCTCCTAGAATTGTGAAAGGTTGTTATGAACAACGTAGCAGTGTAAGAAGCTCATTGGAGATAATATGTTGGGAACGACTTGCTGAACGTAGGTTGAAATACAGGTTAAATTTATTATACAGATTTCTACAGTGAAGAAGTCAAATATATATTACAAGCCCCGAAATACTACGGTAGATCAGATCACATACATCAAATCAAAGAGATAACCTGTCGAACAGAAAGATATAGAATGCCATTTTTTGCACCCACAATTAGAGTCCAAAATAAATATGACCACAAACTCTGAGATAATAGTTAGGCTAGCTAGTGTGTGTGTGTGTGTATATATATATATACACATATGTGTGTATATGTGTGTGTATGTGTATATATATATATATATATAAGTATACACACACACACATGCAAGATATTAAATATATTATCTTGCATGTTTATAAAATTAAATGTTAATTGATTTTGTTCCCGCATGACATATATTTTCTTTTGTCATTGAAATATTTTCATGTTGGAATGCATGCCTGGTGATGGCTCACCCCCTGCCAGACGCCCATGTGGTGGATTGCAGGGTGTTTCTTAGACGTAGACATTGCTGAAAGGCCATTTGTATTCTTCTCGCTCTCCCCTCCTGCACTTCCCTCAACCTAATTATAACCCTACCACTGACCCAACAAATTCCAACGGCCACCTCCACAGCCTTCCACCCTCCCTGACTCACGTAACCTAAACCTTCCTTCCCACCCCCACC
>WURS02000014.1:10025797-10037869 GCA_011762765.2 Rhinocypha anisoptera | reverse complement strand
CCGGGCCGGTTACTTCTCATTGAAAATACTCCTTCAAACCCCTTAATTCCAGTTATACACGCTTGCGGATATACAGTATTTTGTGATTAAAATGTCTTAACTATAATCGTAATCGTCATCATACATTTAATAATATCTCATCTTATAACTTGTCATTAAATGAACTTGCTTCGTGAAAAAAGCGTCCGACTTCACTTGCTTCGAACGAGCTCATAATATTATTAGAAATATATTTCTTAACTGGACAGGGATGTGACGAATAACCAACCAGAGTGTGATGGAATCGTGAATTATTAGAGAGGCATCTTCTTGTTTGTATGGGTTATTTTTATGGTATGTGAACGGAAACAGTTAAAAAATAAACCTTCACACTAATTTTATCGGAAACAGTGTGAATCTTAGCTTTTAAGACAATCGGACTTTGCTCTCTGTGAAATAGCCATGTTTAGACATTTTGGCCAAGGTTCATCTTCACTTTTCACATGCAATTACTCAATTCTAAAGTTACTTAATTGTTCGAATTTTACGCCGAAGACAACTATCAGCAGAGCTCTTTCCTTAAGCCCCAGACACACCCTGGCGAGTCCTCTAGGGGCTCGAGGTAGACGTACACATGTCACGCCTGAATCGCATCTGGAATCGACCTCCAACGTCGGACTGACGATCGATAATCTCGCGTTTCGATAATTGCGACTTCGTGGAAGTGGCACTGAGGGCTGCCGTTTACGATCGCTCCTTTTTTCTCCTTGTTCCATTTTTTTCTATCCTCCACTCTCCACCATTTTTTTTTCACGTATAAGGTCCTATCTGCTCTGAATTTTCCTAGTTTCCCGCCTCCATTTCCCTTTCTCTCTTCCTCCTACATTCCTTCCTGGGATAGAAGGTAGATGCATAAATCTAAGGAAAATTCTCTTTCGACTCTGATGGAGTGGTCCCGTCAGTTGTTTGATACGGCGGCGTGGCGATGCATATTGTTCGTCATGTAACCATTGACATGCGTGCACATGCACGGTGGAGGAAAATGGTCCAACGGAATACGACCTTAAAATTAAAAGCGAACACGAGAAGTAAGGAAGTCATGCGGAAGGATAAATGTGTAACGCGAACATACACTTCAGATTTTCACTGATTTCAGTGGTGAAAAATTGATATTTTTGTTCAAATTAACCTCGTTATTCATATTCTTCCTCAAACATTCGGAAACATAATTATGCTAAGCACGCATCATATTTTACGTGGGAATAAAATCGCTATAAGAGCCAGAAGTACTTAGTCATATCATTCTCCACAACAGTATGCTAATTTAGTTCTGCATTAATTCTGTACAGATTTCTATATTTCCAAATGGTGGTTATTGTGTTAGGTATAAATGTAAGTTACTTAGCTAGATTCCACTACTACACGATGGACGTATGTCAGAGTTAGGTGTTGCCTGTGCCGAAGGAAATATTGAGAGAGAATAAAAAAATGTTCTTTTTGAAATGACATTCTGGTTTTTTACTGCTAAGTCATAATTGATGTTCGATTATTACAAAGCTCCTTGCAATGCTCAATAGTAAAAAAGCCATAGGTTATTCAATTTTGGAAGAATTTATATCCTAGATAGTGCAATAACGAATGTGAGAATAGATGTCTACGTGTAGCAATATTTTCTCTAAAATAGTAAATAAAAAGTAGTGAACCAGATTCTTATTTCATTATTTAAGATGAATGCCAAAGGAAATGCTTGCATGGACCTTCGTTTTGAGCTATTGGGTCGTGAGGAGTGAAAAGTCTTCCCTCAGCAGTGTTGAGAAATGAATGATCGATTTACTTGTTCTGGGGTGCTGCCTTCAACAGATGTTGAAAAACCCATCGGAAATGTGGATTAAAAATCCCCATATTCTGCAAAGTAGTAAATCTAACTTTGAATTGTAGTATTGTACTGATGTTGAATAATTGTTATCTGGATGAGTGGAAGTAACTTTTATTTTATCCAAACATGAGCTCAATTTGCTTCAGCAGAATGAGCAAATTGTCCCCTCTATTTAATTTTGAATATAAATTTCGTTGGTGGCGAAATCATAACTGGAATTTGTAATTAGCTGGCCATTTCGTAGGTTAAGTGTAATTCTATTTAATGCGCTAAAACTATTAATGGCAACAGGTATGTATTCGGCCAAAAAATAATAATGTGAGCAAGTTGTATAGGCGTTCTACAGATATATTTAGATTTCTGATTGACACAGGCGCATTAATTCCGGTGAATTCCGAATTTACTTCTCAACGCGTTTGTTACTTTTAGCACTAATGGTGTCCTGAATGGTAAACTTATGTAGGACTTCGTTTTTCCTTCCTCTTTTTATATAAATGATTAATAGGTTTTTCAGTGTCTGTATTGATTGAGTATGATCCATCAGTTAGCAGAAAAGAATGGAATTGCATAAAATTCATTATTATACAATGAAGGTCAACGTTATCTTAGGGTCATTCTCGAATAATCTGGAGACGCGGACAAACATGCTACAGATATTATTGTTTGCTACTATCAGAGCATTAATAAGAAACTCAGAAAGTGCTATTCAATTCCATATGCTTCTCGAATCTAATGGTATGGAATAGAAAGAAAAAATTCATGTAGTCTCACTTAGAAATCAGTCATGTACTTTGTACCACTTACGGTTTCCTGAATGACTTCATTTCTCAAGACAACCCACAGTTTGTTATTAAAAGAATTTTACGAGATTCGTCATCCATATTTAAACAAAAAACCCTCTGTTATGCAGTGAATTTCGTCCAATAAAGGAATTAACTCAGGTTAATCTGAAAAAAAGAACGTGAATCCCTGTTTCAAAATAATTTATCAATGCATTGATATAATTTTATAGTTTATTTTAAAATTATTTGTTCAAATAGATATCGAAGATTAAAAAGATTCGAATTAATACTGCTATGTCCAACAACTGTTAATCTTGCTTTCCTCTGTATCCTGATTTGGCTAGTTTTTGTCTTTATAGTTTAAGCAAATTGAAAAAACGAGGTGAATTCAAGTTATAAAGCCTTCGATTTTTTTCTAGCTAATTATTCAGCTTAAAATCAATGAAACTTGTGTTAATTCTCGACGTAATCTCCCTTCAGCTGTACATATTTTTCGCAACGTCGACTCCATGATTCTATGGCCGCGGTGAAGGCTTCTTTAGGAGTCTGCTTTGACAACTGGAAAATCGCTTTGATGCTGTCGGTGTGCGAGGCCTAGATTGTTTTGGTTCGTTGTCACATGATGTTCTGCCTTCTTCAAAGTGTCGCACCCATGAACGCACTTTCGATACGTCCATGAATCCATCACCACATGTCTCCTTCAACTGGCGATTAATTTCAATCGGTGTCACACCACGAATGATTACACGCTGGTCATGTAACAAAAACGTCGCCACCCCTGACCACCAATCACCAAACCCACCCCCTCCCCCGTTCCTTTTTTCCACCACCCTCTTGGAATTGTATAAATACTGGACAAATTTTTGTATTTTTTTTCACCTGATGATGTTGCAACGCAGTGAAACCATGGTCGTGGGTGATAATAAATTTTTAAGTGGAAATTGCACTGTTATTCTTTCTCTAACCGGACCTAGAAGACATAAAGTGAACCTTCGAAGGGGTTCGAATTCGACGGCTACTCAGGCCGCGTGCCGCCGACCGCTGAGGCAAAAGATTTTAATCGAAGTTTTCTGCCTAGTCGGAGGAAAGTAGTCTTCTGAATTCCCATTCCAGAAGATAAGTGGCAAGATTCCTTGGATAAATAGCGGGAGCCTCAGTACCCAAGCTTCTTCCACGCGAATGTTGGCCTGGAGGGGGCTGAGCAAATGAAATATGTGCTCACTTCGTACTTGTAATTATAATTAAGATAAAAAGGCAGATAAGAATGGCAGATGATAGGTGTTAGTCAAATGAACAAAATAAGAGTAGACCAGGATTTAAAGAAGGGCCATTTTTTTCGTATTTTCACCTTTTCTTCGACATTTTTTCAGCAATATTTAATAGAAGTTCTTCGCAAGGGTAATGAATATTTCTTCTTTTTTTCAGGTTTATATCCCAGATTTTTTCACAAAAAACTGTAGTTTTTCAAGTAACTAGAGTATTGGTTGAAAATTAACTTAACCCGGAAAGAAAATAGTGTGATGCTAAAAAAGATAAAATTCGGTGGAAAGGAACTGAAATAAATAGCTGTAGTTAAGCGAAATCAATATCATTCTAAATAATTAGCATAAAAAAATGCGTACCATAGATTCACAAAATACATTGGTAGAAAACAATTTTCAAGATCTTCTATGTATATAAAACGGAGGATCGATAGATAGCACTAGAGGTGAAAATAATTCATTGAATCAAGATCCAAATTTTTAGATTTCTCTCGGAACGATGCGATGATTTTTGTTTTAAAAAGGAGCTCTTTCACAATCGTTAAAAAAAATCTGAACGATATAAGAGGCCGTAATTTTAGAGCAGGGATATCTGGGATCCCGGATCCCATAAGTTTTATAAGCACTGGGGGTTTTTCCTGTGCGAGCCAGATCCCAAGATGAGATATAAGCCGGGAGGAATCTTGGATGGGATGCTAATGCTCCAAGCTACACATGTGCTTTAAGGCGCATGCGCGCTTTTCTCCTGCGGATAAGTTGGAGGTGATCCTCAGAAAAGAACGGCGAACCTGTTTCAGACAAATTTTTAGCGAAATTTCTGGTCCACGGAGAGCACACCTGGGAGTCAACTTGTTTTGGTCTTTCAGTTGAAAGTGCGATTAAAATAGAGAGTAAAAAGCCATTCCATTTACTCACTATGGAACGTGAAAGAAGTTGCTATAATGCATTGCCGAAGGCCATGGTACTTGTGAGTGAAAGGTGGCTCCAGAAATTTTTCTTTCCAAGGAAAAGATTTCCTCATTTCCTTGACTTTTGACACTCACACTTGACTCTCATGCATTCTTTAAAAACATCTTGAAAAATCGCAATCGTTTTAAATTCTCAAAGCAATACAACTTATCACGTTGGAACGTACTGTCCAGAAATATGAGTGAAAAAGTTTGATTTTTCGTTATCTCAACGCTAGAGATGAGTAATGGTTAACCCATCTGAGTGCATAGAAGAAGTTGTAGAATACATTTTATACATTTTTGTCAGAAATGGAAAATATATCATTTGGTTTGAACGTAAATATTTATGAGTTAAATAGTAATTAATTAAATTAAAATAGGAAAAATTACTGTGATTCATAAATTACGAGAAACAATGAACACTTACAGCAATCATTGCAAAGTACAAGACTATTCAAAGTAAATTTATCTTAATAATTTTTACATGGATATAAAATTATTTTCATTAAATATATAATTTTCAAGTAGAGAGAGCAACCGAAATCGGCTTAGAATGAAATATTATCTCATCATACACTTAAAAATATCATTAACTTTAATTTTTTTAGCTTCATTTTTCAATTAAATAAGGAGCTCTTAATCTATGCTTTCCAATAAAATTATTTTAGGCGATTGAGGCTTAAGGTGGTATTAAGAACAGTGCAATTGAAACCATCCATGGCTATTTCATGGATTCCCAAGTGTATATAATTTTCTTTTAGTTCAACTGAAATTTATCCAGAACATAGAAATTCAAGAACTGGAAGGGAAAAACGTGGTACTTTTTTATTTTTTGAGATCCCATCAGTAAATCCTTACGGGGGACACAAAGAAAAACGAAGTGACTCTGATTGCCACGAAGTTCAAACGCCCGAATGTAAATACCTATGGATACGCTCGACTGATCATCGCAACTATATCCGGTCTTTATAGACACTTATTTTTTTCCACTGAGAAAAAAACAGCGTGAGAAATTCGGTAGCCGAACTTTGGTGGCGATTTTAGGAAGCTACGGCTATATAATGCCCTGATACAGACGTCATTTGCCCCAGGAAAAGTACAATACCCCATGGGCAACCACCTGCCAAAACTTCGCGGTCCAGTGGCTAGAAGATACGAGAGAAAGATTACGATGTTAAGGCCGTTTGTCATGGACTTCGTACACTGCAGCTTGAAGAAACACGAAGCGAGGTAAGATTCCAATGACCCTGGAATCCAGTCGGCCGTACATACGTCAAGGCTCACATAAAGTGTTTGCTAGCCTTACCAATGGTAGAAAATGCATAAACAGAACCTAGTTTTATGAAATATGCAGAAATGAATGCAGCAATGAATGAATATTCATTAAAATACCTTAGGACAGGACCCTAAAAACAAAAAACAATAACAGTGATGTTAACTTTCAAAACCATAAATCGTACCCGAAACCCTAAGCAGAATCAGACGAAATGGAATAGTACAACCCGAATTATAAAGATCAAATAGGTAAAATTTTCAATTGAAGATATTCATAATTTAATATTAAATATTTATTCACCAATGATATTAACGAATAAATTAATATAGTCACAAGACTAATGTAAAAATAAGGGTCTTCCAATGGTTAAAATCATGTTGATCAAACCTTTAAATTTTACATGAATATTAATTTACACAGCAGGAACTATGATGCTGATCAAGAAGAATTTTACGGTACTGATATTTATTTCATTTAAATAAATTCACTACTCGTACCTGGGGAAACATGACGAAAAGCACCAAACAAAGAGTACCCAAAATAGCGAGGATTTTCCAAATAAAAGAAAATTAATTTCAAGTTATAGCATTAAGAAATTTAGACCCTTTATCGGACTTCCTATAAATACAATTTCATTCGGATAGAACAGATGAACAAATGAAAAAGAGCACGGGGAGAATTATGAAATATTCGAATTTACAGAACCGAAATCATACGTACTAAAATGATAAATCAAACCTCTTTTCTGACCCCTCAACTGTACCTCCAGTCGGCATTAACTATCGAGGGCAGGCTGAATATTGGCCTGTTCTCCGCTAAATAGAAACTTCTCTCTTTCATAAGGCTCGAAAGCTCATGGCATCCCAGAGCTCACTCAGTCACCTGGGACATAAAGAAAAAGGCAACTGTCTGCGAGACATTTGTGATTGATTACCACTTTCCACGTCATGTGCAAAGCGATTCCATATTTCTTCTCCTTGCCAAGGCGTTGCACCGAGGGGGGTGGAGAGGGGACTGCGGCCGTTGTTTGAACCCCCACCCTCCATCTCTCCCCTTCTCTTCTCTCTATGTCGGAATGTCTCTCTCTCTCTTACTCTAATAGACTCCACCAGGCAGAAAATATCGGTGCTCCAACACTGATTCCCCAGCGATCATTCAAACGGAGGTAATGAGGGTAATTAATAATTTCTATCCTGCTTGTCTTTTGCCAATTCGCCAAGTGAACCGAACCCTGAATACCGTCCTTTTATAATCATATCCTAACGCCACGTGTAGACGAAGCAGACTAAACACATTTCTTCATATTTATCATTAATTTCGGATCAGTAATCGTCTTTAAATCCTCCGTAAACAGGATAAATTAAACTCCCAGAAAAATACATAAAAATTCAGAAAAAAAATTCCATTTTCTAATTGGAAGTAATCTTCAAAATTTTTCGAAAAGGAAAATAAATTGATTTTTGATCTTTAGATATATTTACGCGTGCGCACGCACCAATTTTATTTTTCTCTATATAATGCTGTAGCTTACTACATCATTTTTGACATAAATGATTGTTACAACCAGATGTATAGAAATGTTGAAAAGTATTCGTAAATCTCTTGACCATGAAATCATTTTTTTGCAGCTTAATTATGAACAATCTATCTTTCTAAAACGCTAACTTTGTCCAAAGACTTGTGAGTCGTTATTGTAAAATGTTTCCCCCATTTATACGGTTAAGTTCATGTGTAACGAACATAATTACCTGTATATATTAAAGGCCTTATAAATATTTAACTGATAACTTATTATCTTGGCAGTTTTACTTAGTAAATTTCAATGGAGGTCACTCACTCACAGATTATACAGGTGGACAGAGGGATTGGGTAAATGACTAAAAATATACCCAGTTTCTTTCGAAAACTAAAAATAGTGGCAATCATATGGTTCAAATATCGATTCTCATGCTATTTATGCAACATTTAAACAAAGTAGATATGAACAGTTGGTAAACTGACATGTAGGAAAGGCGTCAGAAAAAAAATTTGCCTCGCATAGGCTCTTTATAGATAAAACTTCGATATTGATTCAATCAATCGACACGGTTTACACGGTCATACAGCTGCTGAAGGTTTCTGTAAATGCCGTCCTGTATGATGTTGTTAATATACACGTCACGACGTTCTGAAAGACCGAAATCGAGGGAAGGTAACGCCCCTTCATGTGGTATGTCCCTTTTCAAAACAAAGTAAATACCAGGTCCTACGACTAGTGAATAGGTCAAGTCTAGTCACATTTTGTCTCGTCAAAATATCCTATAGATTTATCGCGTTATCTGACGGGACTCTAAGCTGGAAAAGGATCCAGTCATCAGATTCACACAAGTTCGGTCTACAAGTCGATTTTTTTTAGGAGCAATTCCATTACACTTTTTTCCTACGTGTCATCTACCTTTTGAGTCTCCACAATACGTACATTCTTTTGTATATAGTCTTTAGTACTCATAGTCTAATATCTTTAGTACAACATACTCAATCCAACGACTTTGTATCTATATGCACAGTGAACAATACACATTAAATTTAGAAATACGTATTCTCTTTAATTTAAAATTACATGTGAATCTTATTGTAGCTGCAAAGGATTTGAGTTAAGGTGATGCTGAGTAGTAATTCTTTCACCGGTATATTCATTATTTATTCATTTATTTAATTTGTCCAAAAATAGCACAAGGTCATTTAAATTGGATACATAACATGTAATATAAAAGCCTAATAGGCAAAGCATAAATATGAATAATAATCATAATAAATAAATGAGAATACTTCAATTATAGTTACGAATCATAGTTAGGAAGAAGGAAGCGGTAGTGCAGGAATTATCCTATATAACTGAAAAACCTCCAACTATTTTTATACCAAATGGAAAACTTTTGCCCATGTTTTAATTATGGTTCTCTAATATCTTGTGTTCAAATACCGCAGAGCACTTTATGCATGATGGCGACTGTCTCCCTCTGTTTTTAAATTTGCATATACAAGTCGCAATTCATTTTACGAACCTTAAATAAAGAATTAAACTTGTGACAGAATTATATGTGACCAGAAGTGACAGAAAATATGCCTCTTGTCATTGTTACCGCGCAGCGTAGTACGAAGAGAATGTTACATTGGCTCTCCCTCAGTGCACACAGATTGACGAATCTCCCTAAGAAATCCAAGTTGAATCGAATCGCTCACATCATTTTCCCAGCTTATGTTTTCCTTCACGCATGTCAGCGGAGATGGACTTATTTTTCTTTTTGGATTCCGGGCGGCGAGTGAGCGTGCGAGACACACGGAACCCGAGAGAGGGCGGAAATTACGTCACTGAGTCGACCATTTCTCGGGTGATTTCACTCGGCGACGGCGAGGGTCCCGAAATGAAGGAGAGAGACAGAGAGAGGGAGAGACAGAGAGACTGTCTCCCTCCCGCGAATCCTCAATATGTCAAAACCGATAGAGGAATCGTCTGGCGGGATAGGTAACCAGGTCACGTATGTCGGGTAGCCGTGGGTTGACAGTGGCTTGGGGGCATAGAAGATGAGAAAGAGCCCCCCCCCTCAATGGCTCTTCCCTCCAACGACTCGCCCCGCCCCTCCGCTCCCCCTGTAGCTAAGACGAAAGTACAGCGAAGCGATTTCTCCCGTCTGTCCATATGAGAAGCGGAGAGACAAGGAGAGAGAGGGATGGGGGGGGGAATTGAATGAGGGGAAAAGGGTAGACGGAAAACATTGAAACGCCCGAGATAACAAACTTAATTCGTTAAACATTTGATTCTATTAGAGTGAGTCATCAATTTACACAGTGCGTCTTATTATTGGAGTTTTTCAAACGAAGTCGGGGCTCTCCTAACTCTTAGACAGGGTCTTCAGACGGTAGCCAGTAGTTTAAGAATGCATATTCGTAACGAAAAAAGCTCATATGAGTTCGAAAAACTAACGGTGATTATGTCTTCCATTCTTATGTCATTTTCCCTGGAGAATTAATATACCAATTACATCACCGAGAAAGGTTTACCCATTCCTCATGCAGCTAAAATTAAAACATATTACACGAGAACTAGTTTATTAAGGTATGGAAATTTTCTTCGCATACTGGTTGCAATGGATGATAATAGATGGGCATAAAGTAGTTTTGTATTACATTTTAAAAGTCAAATGAAGAAATGAATCATACAAAATGTTTTAATGGTACTAATATTGTGAAGGCTGAATTAATTAACGGAGATGTGTTTACTATCCTAATAGACAAGCATAAACGAACTCCATGAATCTACTGAGAAAGATTTTCGTGCATATTTTGGTAACCGTTAACGACATTTAAATCAGTCAGGTAAGGATAAAAACAATTTCAATGGAATATCAAAGATCAATTTGTAGCCATTACTATATTTAAGTATTGGAATATATGATGTGGCAATCTTTCAACACTCAAAAGTTAAATGTATTACTAAAATAAATAATGATATATTCAGACAAAGGTACATAATGAAATTTCAGCTTAATTGGCCACAGTGATGAGAAAAATGAATCACACATTGAAGTCTGGGCATTATTTTTTCTCGGAAACGATTTATAAATACAGACAGAAAAATACTGAAAATCATTCCAGCATTTTTCTTTAGCTTTCTTTAAAAAAGTTAAATATTGTACATAAATTCCTTCTTATTCAAGCCTTAGATTTTATGTTGTGGTTAATTGCATCTCAACAGTTACTTCATCAAAAGTAAATTTTTGTATGCATTTTTATACTAATTTCCAATGTCACATCACATCTCCATGGTAAGCTTCAGCTTAGTATAAAAATTAGAATAACATACATACTCCGTCCCTGCTGCGAGCCCACATAATCACAAACCCAAAGTGTTAGCCCTCGAAGTATATCTTGCAGTAAAAGCTTTGGAATTCGGACACAGTTAATCGTGTTCCTGACAGTGCTATTATAAAGCCCACCAATGTGGCAGTCGATTAGATCACAGACAACGGCTGGAGTAAATATTTATTTGTGAAAAAAGAATAGCTAATTTTTTACTCTATAAAATACGTGCAACTTTCACAATAAATTGGAAATAAAAAGAGAAATGCTCCTACAGAGGGGGTCATTGGTGGCGAAGGAAATATATTTACTCTCTTCGAATATAAGAATAGTCACAGGATTACAAACTTTGAAGAAGGCCGAGGGAGTAATTTCCAAGAATAGTACTTAAACCAGCAGCCCATAGATCACAATTTTTACCTGCGTTAAAATTACGTAATGTCACATTAAACTCCTTTTATTACCTTGCTGCAACTACTCATGCGGCAATAAGTAACGATCGTAATTCTTACGAGACAGAAATACCTCGAGTAAGGAGTGCACCTGTTGCATATAAGTAAAGAATGTTACGCATTAATAAGTGACACGAATATATAATCATCAAAAATTAGAATGCAGTGAATGTATCGAAGTAATAAAGAAAATCAATATAATTAATTAATTAAATACACCATAATATCTTACGAAAAATGGAAACGACATTGCAATGGTCAGGATTTCCAGGGAATGCGCCGCATTCATTGACAAAATGTAAGTGGGTCGAAAATATTTCTTCCGTTTGAAATAACGTAGGCTGCGGGGGAGACACACACCCGTGAATGACAACGTTACTAGCGCAGGCATATGCTCAGAAATCTTCTTCGCCAAAGTCAACGGGGGAGAAAATAAATAATAGAGGCATGCAACCGCAAAGGAGATTTTGATGAGAAAGGAGAATGACTTAATGAGGTACGGAAATTGAAGAGAAAAACAGGATGATGTGGCAATGGGGATTATCAGAGAGAGGGGTGGGTTGGGGGACGGGACGGTGAGAGATGGCGCCTCGCATACCACGAGACTTTGCGGAAGAATATCCACGATTAAGAATATTCTCCCATCCAAACGTATT
>WURS02000014.1:10007735-10025697 GCA_011762765.2 Rhinocypha anisoptera | reverse complement strand
AGGTAAGTTATTGTTCAACCGCCGGGGCATTAAATTGCTCAAACACAGCCCTCTGATGAGACTGCCGTAATCATTGGAGGTGATGGCGATGCTTTCTCTTCGGCTTTACGCGAGGCAAGTCTCCCGATTCTCCATACAAGGCACCTGAAAGGATTCTAGTAGCGAGAAGTACCCCACTCCTCCTCTCTCTCCCCCTCCTCCACCGGCACCATCATGACCTCCTCCCGACCAACCTCCACACCTACAGCTCCACCTCCCGAACCGACCTCCGCACCGCTCGCTCCCAACTTCTTCCGATACGGCATGGGGCGCAAGGCTTGGTCATACGCTCTGCCATTAATTCTCCCAAATAAAGCGATCCCGACTCAACGTCTACGGAGTGTCTCTACGTCCAAGTCTCCGAGATTTCATCCCGGAAGGCAGTTGCTCGGACGAAGGAGGTCTCCCTTCTTTCTCATCTAGTCCCGTGCAACTTGAAGCTATGTGATTGAGAAGGGATGAATCCCCGCGGACTGCGTGGAAAAAAATGACGCGCTTCTAATCCGATCTGCACGATGAAAACATTGTGATTTCGATGTAAGTGATATTTGTCGAGACAATAATACGGAATTTAATCGAAAATTAAGTTTAAAGGCATCAAAGGATTAAAACCTATTGACGTCCTAATATTTAGTGAACAAAAATTATTTAGATAATACATAAGAGGCAGAAGAAAGATAGGACAATCTTTTGTTGCGCGTAACGTAAGCATTCGATTACTAGTTTAACTTCATGGAAATAAATTTGTGTAATGGCACAAATATTTCAACTTCGCTAGATGTTTCAACCTCTTTGTATTTTTGATATAGCATGAAGAATTACATTCCGAAAGAATAGTTTCAAAGACGCAAGAGGCCTAAAATAAACAAGTAATCTAATGACTGCGATAAAAATAATATTGACTACTTGATTAAAAAGCTTAACCAACAAATAGTCACTTTTCTTAGTCTTAATAATGGGCACCTTTATTTTTAACTCTTGATTTAGTGAAATTAATTCTAACTGCATCTGTGTCGTAGTGAAATTGTCAGAATCTCAACGAAAGTGTTTATGAAAAATACATATATAATGAAAAAATATCGGAATCAGTGAGTATATTTATCGTCAGTATGATAGTACTCAAAATGAAGCGAGTTATCCTATATCGTTAGCTATATAGCGAGTTATCGTATATCATGCATATATAAATAAGTCATGGAGAATTTATAGAATTCGTGGAAATAAAAATTTCTAATTATACACTTACAGATAAATCGCAAGCGAGATTACAAACTTTATTGAACATCACATGATTATTCAATAATCAATCAGCTGGATATTAATAAGACTAATCTTCTGTATATTTCTAGTGACCACGGACATTCGATTTACGCCGTAAGACTGTATTTGTCCGTGAGTAGTGATTCAGCTTAAGTACTTACAAAAAAATAAGAAGTAAACATTTTTGCTTATTATTTTTAGCAGATATCCGGAACCTGTATCTCTCATCTGAGATAAAACAATTAGGCTTTGCTTCATTTGCTTTAGCATGGATCCTACTTTTAATTTATAAGAAACAATAAAAAGCGAGCAAACAGATTAAATTCATCAGACTCATGTGAAATAAAAACATAAACCTGAATTAAATAAGTCATGCAATATTTTTTATTGCTTGCATAGAAAATTTCATCTCACAACTTTATTCACATGATTTCCATTCAAAATATAATTCCGATGTTAATGCCAGGTGAAATTCCGACGCAAATGTAGGTCATCATTGCCTAGCGCAGCTCGAGATGATAGTCATTCACAGAATATTATTTATTTTCTCTATAGAAGGAGTAACAACAATTATGACAGTCAAGCGACCAAAAAAAGGTGAAAAATATCACTCTTAGAGAGAAATTCGAAGCAAGAGTTGATAAATTGTATCTTATTGTATCCGATTGTATCTCACAATTAGTGGGGAAAATCGATGTGTGTTAAAAAATATGAAGAATACTTTTTCTCCTACTGAAATATTGCGTAATATCACGACATCAATAACTAGGTGTTTATCCATATCGGATTACAGCAGTGAGCATTTTTTAATTCATTGGGAAGGCAACATGACCAATCCAAAAGAAGAAGAAAATATCAGTTTCGTACGCCGCTCAGGACGCCAATTATTTCATCCACGTCCCAGTTTCTGCACGCCGGGCTGCGAAGACAGCGATGATGTTCCGCCACCGTTCCGCTTTATTCGAGTCCTCAATCCTTCATGCCATATTCGTCCGGCACAATACCGAGTCCTCAACAGCTGATCCCACAGGCAAACACACACACACACACACACACGCCAACACCTATTACGACTCTCACGAGAACAATCCCCCGGAGTACCAACCATGCGGGTGATTAAATGCATTGATTTTATTTTTTTTAACTTTGAAATGAGAGGAGAAAGTCACACTTATCCCTTGGCGAGAAATGTCTTCCTTCGACCCATTGTCTGCAATATTATTTTTTTCTCAATACGGATAGAACCATTTTTGGCAAAGTGTTGCTACACAAGAAAATTAATGCTGTGGCTCTGAGACAATGATATCCCATCTACAATCGACGAATTTCATCGTGCGGCGCAGAAAACATTAGGACCACACGCCACTGGGTAGGAAGCGACCCGGCGTCGACTCCCTGGAGACATAAGCGCAGCCCCGCGGCTTTTCCCAGAAACTTCGAGGGGAGGGGGACGATTGTGGCGCCGCTCGAAGGAGACGGCGTACCGCAGAGACTGCTGAGAAGAGATTGAGGCAACATGTCGAAGAGTAGATGGGGAAATTCGACGAGGAGGAGAGGAAATGAGGGAGCAGATGGAAAAGGGGCGAGAGGGCGTGGAGCGGCAGATGATGGGTGGACAAGGGAGGTGCGGTGTAAGGAGAATGAAGCGGTCGCGATCAAACGACGCCCAAAAGATTCACGAGTACAATTAAATGCATTGCATGTATTACCTCATGTGCCCATGGTTTCTCTCCTACCGCAGAGAGCGCCAATGAAATTAGCAACATTTAACAATGCAATAATTTTCAAAACTATAAAGAACAAAGTGAGAGAGTAAACAATGGATTATATCAAAGAAAAAGGGGAAACACTAAATTCCGAAAGAAACGAAAGGAGGTGACGCGGTACCTCCATTTATGAATATGACTCTACTAAGATTTGAATAAATACTTGAGAGAAAATAGCCGAGTGCAACAATTTCAAGATTTCTCTTAATGAAGAGAAAAAATCAAACAAAAACGTGTCTCTCGGTACGAGTTACCATGAAGAAATTCCTTACTGAAACACCATTTCGGTATTGGTTCCATCGCTTTATTTTGTATTGTATTTCTAAATAACCCTACAACAGAAGATTAATTCATTTTACAAAGTACTAAATTTTTAAGTATATGGCTATAATATATTTTTAACTGAAAACACTTTTACAAAATTAATTCATTCGACGTTTAAGGACAAATTTACTTGGTTTTATATATTCATTTGAATTACGCTGCATAAAGAGGTTTTTTTTTAAAACAATAATATTGATAATCAGTGTCCTCCGATTTCTTAGCAGAATTAATTCTTTGTTTTCTGCAAATAGCAATGTAAGGGAATTCAAATTTTATAAGCAAATTAATTTAAGTGGTGTAACTCACAGATATGATTAGCTTCAGTCGTCGATTCTATCTTCTGGCACATGAGATACATATTTAAACTTTTACGTAAGTGCAAACTAACGATAACGAATCTTCAGATTACTGTAGCTATGACGATACTACAGACATATGGATAATGGGTATCGTTACCATTGGTGGCATCTATGAATCAGGCTAGTAAAGCCTAATCAATTTTTTTTCGTATGATTCCATAAGAAAAAATTAAAAAATGTTGAATGCTGACTGAAAAAACATTTTGTTCGCTTATAACTAAAACCACCTGGATTTAGAATCGAAGAAAACACTATTTCTTTCACCATTATAGTTTACGATTGAATTATAAATTAATATATATATATAATCTAACATTCCTGAGGATGCATATAGCCAAGAACGGATTAATAAGGTGTCAAAAATGTAAGTAAAAAAGTGATTCTAATAATATCATACACATATTAGACTAAATTGTTATCCAAAATGGCGACGTAATATCCCATGTTCAACCATACAGAACCTTTCCCTGCGGGTCAGTTAGTTACCACGTGCACTGTTACGTAGTCGATTAGTAGCAGCAATACCAGGCGTGGTTGTAATTTGCGACTGGACGGAGCGAGCTACGTTGGTCATATCACATTGAAAAATCCTGTACAACTCATACACTTACTGTTACGATCAAACAAACAATTTTACAAAAACCCGAAAAGTGCTAAGAGCATTAAACGAGTTCGCCATGCTGCATAAAAATTCTTTAAATCATGACAAAAGGTTTTTCACCTCTTACTTAAAAGTCATCTAACTACATGCTGCACTACTTTGGAGCATAAGAAAGCCAGCCTCTTTTTGGTGGGCTGGGTAACAATGTTAATATTCATACTTAATAGATAAAGGTGAATGCAATTTTTATAGAAATACGTTTTTCTCCTTGATAATAACGATACGAACCTGAAGAGAATTTCAATTCTATAGAATCTTATTTATCTCCGCAATGCAGAGGTATAATGAATTCCTGATTAAAGCACATTTATGATGTCATATTCACGTAATATACATTTCTTATCATTAAATTATCTATTATCTCAATTTTTTGAGATATCGCTACCAGATTACTGCGACGGATTTATGTATTGAGGAGAGACATTTATAATGGTTCATCTACGTACAAGATGATTCGCATTCCGCGACATTCCAGTTACCTTTTTCGTGACTCGAGAAAGCATTTTCTAGATCGTTCCGCATAATGACGTCCTATTTTGTCCAATTATCGCGTCATAGTCACGTCTGGTTAGTGTTTCCAGAAGAGCGACGACCGTTATGGAGTGCACAAGATGACCTTCGATAAGCATTATTTAGCAGGGAGGAAGAATAGGTGCATGGTCTCCTCAGCTAATGTTGCGGTAAGGATAGAAATGAATCAATCACCATGGAACGCGAGGGTAAATGATAAATAATTCCATCATTTTTTGACAAAATAGGAACGATGCGCCGTCAACTGAACCCTATTCAACGACGGAAAAGGGGGAAAAATTTCCGAACAAGACATACGCGTGGACTTCAAAGATTATTACATTTGATTTTTTTAACTCCGGACTCCGCGATGAGGCGGACCGCGACGTCTCACGTTACGACTAACCCTTCCTATGGAAAGAGCAAGGAAAAAGTTATGAATAGTAGTGGAATCTTAATAACTCTCTTTTTACTGCTCTACCCACTTACCAAACGAGAGAGCAAAAGGAGAAAAACTATAGTGAAATATTTTTAAGGAGATCCCCTCAACTAAAAAAACCTGGTAAAAGACACTTACTACGTTACTAAGTTATGTCATTAGCCTCTCAGACGAAGAAGGGCTGGAATGACACAGACAATCATAACAGACTTCAAGAAAGTTCGGCTGACGCTCTGGATGCAGCTAACTTTTTCTTCGTTAATGACTTTATTAATGGCTTGTAATATGGTTTAACAATAGCAAATAACTTATGTGTAATACGTCGAAGGAATGAATAATGACACTTGCTATTGACGAAAACCAGAGGGATTAGATCTCGGGAATCATTTTCGTTTCTGACAGAAGGGCTCATATGAATTCCCTTTCCGGTCAACACTTACACCGCAAATGAGGGATAAGACATTCTAGATGCAATTATTAGCTGTGAATCGAATATATTCTTGTAAATTTATGCCGCCGAATTGTTTTGTGGAAAAAAACTCGATAGCTTTTTAACTCATTATCTCCTTGTTTCAGGAATTGATTTAATATCGATACAAATTTTGACAAAAGGATGTGATGTTAGCTTTCATGGATATATCAAAGATTGAGCGAACATTAATAAAACAGCCCCAAGTAAAAGCATGATTTTCCATTTAGAAAAAAACTATTTTAGAGTACATGTTTTGCGATAATTTCAACAGCGATGACTTCAAGCAGAAACTAAAACTTCGCTGATTAAAAATACTCGATTTCCTATAATTAAATTGAAGTATAAACCTGCATTATGCATGAATTTGAGTAGTTTTGGCATTAGGCACAACTTATCGCATTAGAGAGAAATTGACGTATTTTATGTTATGGATAAAATAAATATAAAATTTTAACTGTCAAGAACAATATTAATTGATTCCTAATAACGATTCAATTCACACCACTGGAGACTGAATGTTATCCGGTGGTGCACGCATTTTTGTACTCAATAATATCCTAACTGCTGCTTTCACTAGAAACCCCGTTGATTATATTCGATCCAGGGTTTCTGATTCTTCATTGTTTTCTGTGAATAAGCTGTGTAGCACTAATTTGTGTAGCATACTTTATTCTTTTATACATTCAAAAGTAATTAAGTGAATTCCTTAATTTTTAATAACATATATTTTATTCCACCTTCGAATTAATTTTCAAAGGGGATCATATTATGGCTGACAATAATAATAATTCGGAAGCACTAATTCTGCTCTTCGACATGGGAATTGAAGGCTCAAATTTGGCGGTAAATTATGGCCAATCGGTAAATATGAGTGACATAAAGTGGGTAGCCGTATTATTTGTTTTATCCACGTCAGAAAAGTTTGTTAATCTGGCATGGAGTATCGTCTTGAGGAGCGAAAGAACTTCAGACTTGAGGGTTGGGGTGGGAACAAAAATGGTGAAAATAACAGTGGACTGGGACACAATACTTTATGGAACTACTTTAATTATTTTCCGGACAAATACCGCTCTTAATTGGCACTTCGATTCAGTCGAAATCAATTAACCACTAACTTAATTAAGTTCCATTCCAATGATCCTCATCCTTTGCCCCGGAGCGTATCAATGTTCCGCAAAAAGACAAACAAATGGTGTTGCATTCTCCAGTTATTATTATACATCCCGAATGCTTCCATTAGAATTTGTGTGAATCCCAATACACACCATTGATAATATTACATTAAAATAAAAATTTAGCATCTGTGTAATTACAAATGCTGTATTATCTTTTCAAAGCAAATAGGTGCTTCGCAATTAACGGTAGATATGTTATGATAGCATGTTCATGAACGAAGGAGCTTTACAAAGTTAACGTGTACTACCACAACTAAAAATCAAGGGACGATAAAAGAATGACATAAATGATTCTGTTTGACAATCCATATCATTGTATTTTATTATTTTATAAATATTTAGAAAGCTCTTATGTGGAAATTATTATTGTACTTATGATTTACTTGGGTTATGTTCTGAGGACGTGTTGTGTAGGAAAATAGATTCTTTGATTTTAATATTACTAATATGAGGATGGTTATACACTTTGTGCAGTGAACATTTACCGATGGAAAACCAAAATAAATCTTGCTAAAAAAACAGAAAATATAGTCATACAGTCATTGAGATAAAATTTAGTTAAGTTTTTGCAATACAGTCTGAGATTGCCAATCCAACTAATGCCGAGAGTAAACGTTGCTTTTAATATCACCATCTTCTAAAGACAGAGCCTTGTCGTTGCAGCCAAATGTCTCTCTCCATTGATGTTCTTTTCAAATCCTTTAATATAACCTTTAATATTGGAAATTTCTTAATAAGAAGAAATGTCATCCAATGGTCTAAGACGCCATTTGATACCACATTCATGACTACACAATTTTTTTCAATGGTAAATAAAAGGCTATGTCTTGAAAATTATTTGATGCCGTCTTACTAGCCTCGGAAAACTTTTTGTTGGACTTGGATTGGACTATCCCCACTGACTACTTGGACAACATTTGAGTCAGCCTCATATTTTCCCTACCTTCTGAACACGGCGTGGAAAGGTAAATACGAATAATTAATATTAAGTTAAAGAATAGGGCTGAATTGAGAAAGATTTCTCTCCGCCTCGTTCCGGTAAGGAATGAAGATGATTTAGAATAAGTCGTGGGATCGGCCGTCACTTGGTGGAAACTATTCATAATACAAGATTAAATAACTTGGTTCCTTTCCACAGTTCTATATGGCAATTAACAGGTTCATTTTTATTGAAACGCAAATTAGGTAACGAAAGAATATTACCAATCGATATTTTATATTCAAAGAGTTTATTCCGGAGAAACCATAAAGAAATACAACAAAAATAACATGATAAAATATATAGAAACTGAAAATTGCCATTTCGGACCCCATTTAGGACCCCATATATTCCTTTTAAAAAACATGCATGTATAAATACATTTTGAGGAGGAAGGGGTAGTATTGGGTATCGAGGGTGGGGGTAAGGAATATCTCGGGGTCAGGGGGACAGGGCTACATAGGTTACGTTGTAGGCGAGGGAAAAGTTGAGCGTTGCGTGACGCATTAGCCCGTTAGGATGATTGGGAAAGTCAAAACAGTTGAAGATCTAGGAGGGTTGATCGGGAGTGATGATATATTATGTAGTTACTTGATGATGACTGTTCTGTATAAAGTCCCTGTGAGAAGTCAAAACCTGGGTTATACCAAGTAAAATTTTGGAGAGAAACGACGCTGTTCATTTATCTTTTACAAGGATAACGAAGAATTTACAGCAGCAATCAAACGCGAATGAGGAGAGACAAATTGGCTTTCGCAACGGCACCGTCACCTGTTTATAACCCTTGATATACAGGTCAAGTCTAGTCTTTTGTAATCTCTTCCAACATTCTACCCCAAGCGATGCAACACGGAGATGCAGTGAGTGGTAATGACTTCTAACACTCGAAGGGGAGTAGCGTCACTCTTGAACCGCGTTCACTCCCTATCCCTCCGCTCTCCTAGGCCCCAAAGGGGTCATGAAGCCAACCACGTAGCTCCTTCCCGTTCTATGTAGATACAGGGGGGAGAGCTGGCATATGGTCATTTGTGACACCGATATGAGGTTTCTCATCTCCCAAAAGGACCAATGCGCACGATCTAACCGCGGATGAAGGGGATTCGTCTCCCTCATCTCATTCAAACAATCGACGACATCCATGATATACTGTAAACATTGATTATTTATTAATAATGCAAGTTACCCATGAAGGAAATTTCAGGAAGTAGCATAGAGCGTTCACCAAAGAGACGACAAGGAGGTCTTAAGAATAAGTATATTCATGGTTATATTATCTTAATAATGATACTTTCGAGTCCGAGTCCGACTGGTAGTCCACCATAAAATGAATGCAAGCAGTTTATTATTTATTTTAAGAGATTGCATTGTTTGAAATTTGGGTAAAAGACTAAATAAAATAATGCCTAAAATTATAATTTGAGTGTATAGATTTGTTAATAGTAAAAAATAACCAAATATAATAAAATCACGGTGAATGAGATTCGTAATAAGACCCAAATCTGAAAATTTCCACATTCATTTGATTCACATAACATACTACGCCTTCAGAATCTAGTTCTATTTTCAAGGTCTTGATAATGATGGTGGATGAAACTAAGGTCAGCAAATTAAATAACTATGAAAGTTCTCAGGGTTGAACACCATTATGATTAGTCACCAAATCCAAAACGTGGAGTCTCGTATTGTCTCTTTGCTAGGAGAAGGCTGAGTAGAGGGTAAGACAAAGTTGCTGCCAATCATAAATTTTATTCCCACGAAGGATTTCATAAGTAAGTTTACAGAAGAAGTAAATGGATAAGTAATGAAGGAATGAAGGTAAGCTTTTTCAGATTTTATAATGAATTTTGTTAAGAAGAAATATATTGAACCAATGACGAGAATGGTGTATATTTTTAGACGATGGAATAAAGGAGTATCAATTGACGAATTAGTTTTATGGAAACGAAAGTGATGAGAACGTGACGGAAGGATGTGGGCATTGGGTAGAGAGAGAGGGAGAGAGAGTGGAATATTTGACTGGAGAGTACCTTCCATTGGAACAGCGAATAGAGATACAGACAGGACTATTTAAAATAAAACTTTAATAGGAAGGAATTGTATTGTGGAACTGAGACTAAAGAAGAGAATTGCGGTCTGGAATTTGGAGCGTTTTCATAGTCAAGGAGGCTTTTAAGTTGTGGACGTGGAGATGCCTACAAAGAATAAACTGGATGCAGAGAGAAAATTAGCAAGTGCCGAAGATCGTTGAGACGAGAGGATACTCAAAAGTACCTTGCGGACAAGGAGATAAACGTGGGTAGTAAAAATAGGAAAAAAAGATTAAAAGGGAGCAATCGTACGCAAAAAAAACATTCGCTAAGTAGGGTTCTTAGAAACCAAAGAGAATAACTAGAGAGAGTAAAAGTCTAATGAGACTAATTTTGTCTTAAATTGAAATCTTCAAACATTTCCTGGATGATATTACTAGTGCAGCTACAAGGCCAATTTGTGAACCATGTCACCAAACGACATTCAGGCATACCCAACTTCAATCGTGATAACTTATAAAACTAGCCCCCCTTCGGTCTAATATATGTATTTGCATTTAACTACCGCGATTGTTACTGTCAGATTATTGTATTTTGTTACATTGTTATATTTTCTATCACAATACGCTTTTAAGGAATATTTAGAAGATAAGTCACGTAGACGAGATAAGCTCATTTTAACAGTAGGGGAAATTTTGATCACTTACAAAAGATTCGCTGTAGCAAATTAGGATATTTCTTTCTTCGTTTAAAATATCTATATCTGGAATAAACTTCATTTGGTTCTATAAACTGGTTCTTTATTTAACTTGTGTGCATCAATCACCATAATGAACATTAGATGCACAATAATCTATCGACTTGGTTTTACGCAAAGCCAAGCTTCGATAAAAAAGCAGAGTAATGGAGATTAACACAAAAACAACAATAAAGCTGAAGGAGGTAGAAGAGTAGGAAGTGGAGCATTTATTTGGTGTAGTTAACAAGATTTTTATGTCATACTGTTAACTATATTTTACTGTAATTATATTCCTTAAAACAGAAAGAAGATACATATACAACATCTTCTGATTAAACCTCGAATTCTCCTCCGCCACACGAATAAATTTCGTAAACAGTTAAACAAAGTAAAAAAATTAAAGCCACAATTAGTACAAATTCATAGTCATAGAAGCGTATATAGTAAGAATATGCAAATGAAATTAACTAAAGTAAAATATATAAAAATCAGAACTATAACTCTAGAGACGAGATCTGCTCAAAAAGTGTTTCAAGAATGGTTAAAATGTGACGCATTAGATCCGACAGTCCGCATCGTGAGATAGGTACGCTCAGGTTGAATCCGTTTCTCTTAGGTAATGAGGAACTCGGCAAGTAATTTTGAAATGCCAGACGTCCCGTTTTCCCAGTCGGGTAGTTAATATTTTCCACGGAAAATAGACACTGAAAGTTACTCAATGTTGTCAGCAAGAGTGTTAGTGCTTTTACAAAATAGCAGTTGGTGGTACAACGGATTGGCGGGACCGGATAGAACAGTCGACTTGCTGGAGATTGCAATAAAATGCCTCTTGGTATGATGAAATATGGCTTCGCTCGTGGGAACGAGCTTTGAGATTGGCATTGGCCGCCAAGAAAACTATGAACAAATGGGAGGCAATCAGATAAACTGAAAAACACTCCACACTTGAGTGGAGACGAAGTTCCATTTTGACGGTATAGAAGCACTTCGCAAAAAAAATAACATTTTTGATATCTCCTCAAAAAGCTTACCTTGGAAAGTATTATTCATCTTCAACTTACAAATTAATGACCTAGATGCAATTTTTTCTTGAAATTATTATGGACATTATGAATAAATTTAACTACATTCATTCTGGTTCTCCATGAGCTGCTTACTAATAATTTTACTTATTATATTGGTTTTTAAGAGAAAATGTCTAACTATTTCAGAAACATTATGTTGAGTACAGCAGAGTGTGAGGAAGTTATATGAGGTTTATGAGGAAGTTAAATACAAAAATCAGATGAAAAATTGCTTCGAAAGATTAAAACCGTAAATCTTTGGAAATTCAAAGCATAGCTAGGAAAACCTATTCCAATACAGTATTAGAAAACCAATGATAAAGGACAAAAAAGTACTTGCAAGCTTGTTACGTTCAAGCAATAACTTGTAGAATCCAACATCAAAGTGGAATAATGTACTAAAATTTTTGAAAAATGTGGATATTAGTAATATCGACAAAAAGACAATTTATTGGCCCTACAAAATGTTTCGCATTAAGAATGAATTTCTAACTTTTACATTACATTAGGAATGAATAGTAAAATTCATTGCCTATAAAAAGATTTCTGCCTATAGACTTCTGATATAATTGCTAAAATAAACAATAAAAACCACAGGAAATGGGAATAAACAGTTTTAGAGGAAGGAAGAAAATAAAATTGCGTTCACACTCTCAATTGTATCGCAATAATTGAAAAGAAACGAAGAGATAGATGGTTTTTGTTAACTTTGTGAACTTTGTTAGAAACGAAGAGATCTATCCTTGAATACATTGTACATGAGAATATTGCATCGAAACAGCAGAAAGGAAACTAAAGTCATAGAATGCGGAAGAGAAATGCTGAAGACATTTGTGGCACTACTAGGAGAGAAATTGGAGCAAGTTTCCTCCATTATTTAACTCGGAAGCATCGTGAGAAGTGATAAAACGTTTCGCTAAATATATCAAGCTTGAAAGACGTTCATATGGAGTTTCTATTATTCATTCGTCAGAGAAGACGGGTATTTTTCGAATAATGGTGCTAAATGTGAATAATGGTGGTGTTGAGGACGGATAAAAAGAAAAAAAGAGTAGGTCTAAAAATGGTTAGGTACAGCCACATAAAATAATGGGAGAAAAAAGAAATAGATCGGTAACGCCGTCTTACACCGTGCATGAAGTAGGGAGATAATAAAGGGGAAGTTATCAGGAATAAATATATTATACATATATATATGTATAATATATTTATATATATCTAAATATCAATAATATATTTATATATATATCTATACATATTAATACCTTCAGGGATTCGAATTTTGCATTGAATAAGAAAGAATAAAGGACTACCAGCAGACCTGTCTTTTAAATGGACGATCACTTGGAATATAGCTGGCTCAATGTATACATTTGTAATTTTGCTAGTTTTTACGATATGCAGAACCTAGGATTGTAGGTAATTTATTCATACGAATTTTTAAGGAGGGAGTTTATCAGACAAATAAAGTTTTCTTTACCATTCCCATGATACTCATGAACTGCAATAACTGCAAAAAACAGATAACTATCAAGAAGAGGTATCGACGAAAAAAACTGATTAAGTTCATCCGAAACTTTTGAATGCGTAATCAGTTCAAGCTGTATGGTAACCTCATGATATAAGAAAAATTAGAAGCCGAACTACGTCACTTCACGGGTACGCGCACGCAAATCAAAATGTCAAAAGGAGCTTTGGATAGGGCTTAACTGTGTCTGAGGATATTGCCAGAGCCAACATGATTTAGGTTCTCACACAGATTCATTGAAACCGCCTTCCAATGAAAAGTAAATAAAGACGAACGTCAAACCCCCTTCGTGGATCTTATCGGAATATAAATAACTGGCTAATAATTCCAACGGAAAAGTAAATATGTGCAAGAAGAATGCTTACAGTCTGAAATTCATATTCTAAATTATGTAATTAGATATTAAAAGAAACGAATTAAATTCCGTCACCATTAAATATGCAACAAAAAGTCGTATCTTAAAACAGTCGGAGTCACATATGTCCATGGTAGAAGTGTAATATTCTTAATAATTAGTGAAAAGTAGTCGAATATTACACAGAAGGTCTTCATAGGTACAAGCATTTTTAAAATGTTCCTTAGACGACGCAATTTCAATGTTGATATTTTGGGGTGCGAATGAAGAAGCAGTAAATTTTCCATGCAGATAATAAATGATAGGATAAGAATGAAATTATTCTAATCTAAGTCAATACCAGAATAACTATAAAAAGTTTCATTAAAACACACAAATGCATTTGAATAGGGAAACTACTGTAACCGAATGGGGATATATTTTTTCTAGAAGTTCATCATAAATTATCGATAAATAATCGCCAATAAACATCTAAATAGGTACAAAGATGCACCTTATAAACATATCAATGCTAAAATTATAGTTTCGGACGTTGGATTATGATGTAATTGTATCACTGTAATGAATCAAATGTGTCACACAGATTGAAAAAGAATAAAAAATAATGGAATAGCAATACAAATATATTAAATTACTTTATACCATTTAAATGCAAAATATTGAATTTATCATCAATGTAATATTTTATTTTTGTGAAAGAAGATTCCTAATAACATATCCGACAAATAAGGAATTGCAACATCCAAAGCCAAAGATGGATAAATAAAGGAATAAAAATGCTAATCGAAATAGTATGCAGTTACCGAGGTTCATCTTCAAGTTAGGCACCACGATAACTTCCGAAACACTGATATAATTGGTACGTCAAAGTTATAAAACAATCTTATTTTAATAAATAGTTCAGTTATTGGTAGGCGAGCTATGAGATAATTTTCACGGTTACTAAACCTCACAATTGACTTTGAAGAGTATGTGCCTGAAACACGTACACCGTGACCTCTTGAAATAATTATTTGTAGTCATGGACAATGTGTGCGTGCAACTAAATGCAATGTTTTAGTCTCTAGGTCAAAATTAATTTTGTCCTAAGTTTCAGTTAAAAATTAACATTTAATAATTAAATAACAAACTTACACAAACCAGATAAATAAAGGAATTTCTAACCTCTAGAATCATAGTAAACGTCCAGGCACTCCTTTCTAAATTTTCCCTTTCGAGATATCTTTTAAAGAAGAAAGAATAAGGTAAACTTGTTCGTAGAAATATGAAATTAACCCATTAGACCTATAACCATTTAAAGAAAAGGACACAGTGCAATTAGAATTTAAAATTAAGTACTATCTTGATACTGGCTGAAACTGAAGCTAATGAAGGAGTAACAAAATTAAGAAAATCAATAGCTAATTTCTTGTGAATAACTTTTGTATCGTTCGTAAATAAATTGGTATTGGTTTTTGTTGGCCGTTTTATAAATCATTACTAAAAACCAAATGCAATAACATCATATTTCAGCAATCATTAGGAAATGCAAAGAAAAAGTTTGTATTTTCGAGTATTTTAAAATTTCGTGCCTACTTACGAACCAATTGCAAACGTAATTAACCAATGTTCTTCCTCCGGGTAGACAATCAGTTATTAAGACGTTAAGAAGGAAACCTTCGGAGAAAATCATTGGGATATTTTTTGTCGCACGGAACTCCAAAAAAGATAGGAAAACGTGGAGCAGGACAAGGTTCATTACATTTTTCCATTTCAGCAGCTGCTTTGCTTAAGTACAGGCATGTCAACTCGTAATAATTATCACAATTAGCATGGTCTTGAGGAAAAGTCCTCGAGTTATTGGCCAACTTTCCGAAAGGAGACTAGCGAAAATGACGTTTAAGGCATAAATCTTTGAATTCATCTTCTTTCAGGTACTCTTCGCAATTCCAGGACGTTCGCTCATTAAAATCCACGTGCAGTTCGGTTGCACTGGACGAACTTTTAACTTTTTTCAGGAGTCAGAGGGGTGCGTGAACCCAATTTTGGGTTCATCCTCTAGGTTTTTTGCCAAATAATTGCGGGAACCATTTTCTTCAGGCGGAAGCATAAAAAACGAAGTGTTCTCAGGGAGGTGCTTTGTTCCTTAGACCTGTCCATTGCTAAGTACCAAACATCTGCCGTGGCTGGTGTGCATTTGAAGGCCACTGTTTAATATGTATAACTATCATACATTATCACACTTATCCTATTTAGGGTTGTAATTTATTGTTCCACATTTTGCATTAAGTGTGACCCTACCTCTGGTTCCGTTAAGATATTTCGAAATAAATAGAATATATTATTGAAGCTAGTTAATCTGGCAATAGTTACACAATTTTATTATACTTATATACTTATATTTAAATATTTGTTATTTATATAATAATATAAAGATTCAGTGGATATAAAAGGACATAGTACCCGAACCAAAATGATAAATTCATACATTAGTTTATACCTTACTGGGAAACTTTTTAAAAACAAACTTATTCCACTAAATTTCCAATAAAATGTAATTAAATAAAATAATTGTGGGGTCGATATCTGGGTTTCTTCATTATCTACAATTATCAAAGTTATATATTTAAAATTATTCTCTTATATTGATAAAAAATAAATAAACTTCTCATGAAATATTCGAATACGTTTGTTTGGTCATATTTGAGTACCAATTAATCATTAAAAACTAATTTTAAAGCAAGTTTCATTTACAATGAAATCATCAACTTTACTTACAAGAAACTTTGGTTAAATTGCTTAAAATATTTACCAGAGATTTGTCTTTTGATAGAATTGGTGCATTTTAATAATCCAGAACAAATAGAGGTAAATTAATAGATTAGTAACTTAGTATTGAAGTAATTTTTAGTTACATTTTTACAGATTTGAGCATTAAGGAAAGAAAAAATGTATTCCAAGCAAGAATCAGGTTCGGTCCTGAAATATTGAATCGTTAGTCAAGAGAAGAATATTTATGTGGAGCATATATAATTCGTAGTAACATGTGAGTATATTATTACGTAATTTGTTGTTGCTAGTTAGTTGCTGTTGTGGTCGAGAATTTTTCTCACAGCCTTTCTATGCTCATTCGAAAAGCCAAGAATAAGAATAAATTTTGAGGTTAAGAATGACGGTCTACATTGGCATATTAGAGAACCCCAAACTAATGAAAGAAGTGAACGCAAATGGAAACAATAATGCTTCATCGGTGGCCAACCAATTGAGATATTATTGACACATGCAGATAGAATCTAAATTGGAAAATTTAGAGGCAATAAAATTTTAATTTTAATTAAAGAGGCACACAAAATCAATTGAAATTTCAACAGTCCAGTCGGTTTTATAGCGAGTACACTGCAAATTCCTTCCAACCTACGCTAAATCTGTTTGGTTTATAAATGAGCCATCGTGTTATTTAAAAGTATTTTTACAAAATATATCTTCAAGGATGCAAAACTTCAAAAGTTTGTAATTTTTACTAGCTAAAATTCCATTTTATTACGAGAAAAATGAAACGATCTTAGTTCTAATGGTATACAGAATATTAGCAGAAAGCTATACTGAAAACATGTCAACTGATTAATATCACATTCGTCATTAATGACATATCCATCATTCATAACCATAAATAGTAGGAGTATACCAGGTCAAATGCCTTGTCAACTATAAATGCAAATGAAGGAGTTGCATCCCAATACCTTCCAACGTTGCGCATTTAAATATCAAAAGGAAAAACACAATACCTGATTTATGTTACTCAACCAATTCGTTTCTTCGAGGGCTTTGGTATTTCGCGGTACACTGGACGCGAAAAGTCATAAAAAACCGATGATTTCAATGCCACGAACTAAAAAAATATTGCATAACTTATACTATACGCGAGTGCAAAATGTGCATTCTTATTTGGTCGTATATATTTCTCACGTGCTCCGCAGGTGCACTGCAAGGTTACTTTACCGAAAAAAAGGCCTTAAATTGTCTCCCCCGCTCACAATTGACGCGAAATAACTCAGTGTCCTCCGGTACGGGAAAACCAACCCAATTGTCCAGCCATCCTCATTCCCAGTCATGCGGTCCGGCCGCAATTTCGCCAAAGACCACACGGCTGAGAGGTGGGGGGGGGGGGGGGGGGGGGGGGGGGGGGGGGGGGGGGGGGAAAAAAAGAGAGCAGGCAAATACCCCCAAATGGGCCAGGAAATGGCCCTGAAAAATATAACACCGGTGCGACTTAGATGGAAAGGGGG
>WURS02000014.1:9941817-9958906 GCA_011762765.2 Rhinocypha anisoptera | reverse complement strand
GGATGGACGTTTGTAGGTTACTGACGGGCAGCTAGGTAAAAGAGAAGAGGAAAGATGGTTCAGTGATAGAATAGGAGAAGTGTCCGTTAAGATGGTTTTGAGTTTGTGGGAGCCAGGGAAATAAGGTGTATGGAGGGGGAGAGGTGAGTGAGTTTGACGGGGAGCCGGGCGAAACGAAGAATTGAAGTCCTTTTTAAGAGCCTAGCCAAGACTCCACCACTACCGACCCCTCGACGATTGCAAAAGGAATACATAAGCAAGCTTCGACTCCATGATTCATTTTCAATCGGAGGGATAACCACTCTCGACATCGCTTCAGACCGCAAAATTCTTCTAAAATCCCATTCAGTGAACAGAAAGTCGTTTGGGAAAAAAGCTTACTTAATGCAACTAAACCTCTATCAATGTTCGCATATTAGACCTAATATCCTAAATGATTTAAAACACCAAGTATGATTGTCTAAAACATGGTTATTTGCATATACTTCATACCTGCCAAAATATTAGCTGATATATTTCTCAATTTCTCTTTCACTTTGTTATTTTCAAATACGTATTAACGTTCTCATCACATCACCGACTTTCCATTTTTACTCATTACCTTAAGTAACATTTTAAGTTTACACTTTCCAAGGTTTGGAATGAATGGCTGCAATAACTCAAAACACCAAAAAAGGCCCACGGGAATTAACGCATCAGGGAATGGGGGGTGGGCAGTTCCTTTGACTGTGTCGTCCCTTGACACAAACTTGAAAAAAGAAATACGAACTTGTTATAATCGCAGGTGACCCGTCACATAGAGAGTTACTACACTTAAAGTAGCCTCGTATTCTCAATTCTTAGGGAGTATTCTCATTATTCAAGGAAGTATTCTCAATCTACCTCAGGTGTAATATTTTTACTCTGTACAGGAATTTACCGTTTCAGGATCGATGTTTCAATGCAGGTTCTCTACTGCATGAAAAAACGTTTTCTTAGCCTAGTGGAATTAAGTTATTGAACTTTGATGGAAATTAGAACCAAAGATTGCATTATATCTGTAAAATATTTTATTATATCAAATAAACAATTACTAATAGGCTGGAGGATGATGCTCTCGTACAAGTTCAATCAGGAAAACGGAATTGAGACTCTTATGCAGGAAAAAGTCTTGCGGCTGTTTTTCCCTTAGCCAGTCACACAGATACTGCAGATGCAACTAAAGCATATAAGGAAATTCAAAGATCAAATCGAAAACACCCAATTCCATGACCTTAATTCTGAGACAAACGCGGGAAGTACGATGTAATTTGATGGGACTTTCAATTATTTTTCGCCAGGTGGCCATTTTGTGACACCTTAACAATGTCCGCCAAGAGCTCGGCGGACCGTAGTTCCCCTAACAATGACATTCCCTGCCACACATGTCGCCACTTTATCTTCAACGTAACCAATTATGTTACGTTAAGCAGTTGAAAAATTCCACAAAATGAAGGTAGTCTTGAGAGAGATAAGATCACGAGTTTTCCTAGTCACCAAACTCAAACTGATTGCATGCGGAATTCCGGGGGAAGTATAAAAAAAAGCATGAGAAAATATACGTCCAATCTCTATGGAATACATCAGGGATATACAGGCGACGCACAGACTATTATTGGCAATGGATAAAGACCAACGAGTCTATCACCTAACAATCTCAATGTTGGCTACTTTGAAACAACTAACTAACTAGCTAACAACAGCTAACTTTGAAAACATTTAAAAGGTAATTTTAAAGAGACAATTATAAATAAATCGTGTTAAAATAGTGGAGAAATAATGAAAATTAAACAATATTTTGTATAATTGTAACGAAATAGGAGGTTAATTGGGGAAAAAATAAGAAATTTGCAACAAAATTATAATTAGCCGAGAGAAGTACACGGCGTGCCGGGAATGAGATGAAGGTCAAGGAGGAAACTAAAAATAAAAACTTATGGTGGGTGAGAGAGAATGCAGGAGAAGGCAGTTCTCGAGTTGGTCTTATTTCGCAGCTGGAAGAGCTTGGAAAAAGGCATTTGGCAGGTGCATTCGGTGCAACCGTGGAAGAACGACCTGGATGCGCGTGTTTCCGAGGGCGATGTGGGAAGGATGGAGTAAGAGAGAAAGAGAGACGATTCTTCCTCCTTCGACCGTTGCTCAGATTCAGCCGATAAGAAAAATTTGATCAATTAGTGGAGACAAGGTGGCAGTAAAAATCTATTCGAGAGAGGAATACCTTTTCCTTTATTGAGTCGACCGTTGTCCAGATCACTCGAAAATGCATTCGGCCACATTTCCCCCATTTTTAAATGTATGCAGGCGAAGTTGAGCAAAACAAGCACATTCGATCGAGATAATAATCTTCATGGCTACGTAATTCGCCATTTTGGTAACCGAGCCTTATATTTTGCCCTTAAATGGCATTCACTTATCGGGGAGGCTGGTGACCACTGAGAACATTTGCCATTGGAGATAATTGGATGATTTTAATGGTGGATTTAAGATGTCGGAAGAAAAGAGGGTAGAAGTCCGGTTCTGGCATTAAAAGAAAGGAATGAATGGTCCATTTTTAAATCTTCTATTCTTCGTATTACAGCTTATCATGAGGTGATCTCAATGTGGTATTCGAGTAAAGACCGAGATGCCATTAAAAAAGTGACCATTATCCAAAAATGGAAGTAAAGTTCATGCTTTACGGCGCCTTAAAACCATCCATCCAATGCTTTGAGAACAAATATCCACAACATCCATCCACCACAACCTGATTTCAGGTTCTTAAAGATGATGGAATTAATGTAAACATTCCTTTCTTTTACACATTAACAAAATAGAAAAAATCGAAATTATTCATTAAAAGTTAAAATAGGTTTAATAGTGACTTTTTCGTATTGCTATAATGGAGTGTCGACTTAATTAAACAATAAAAATCCTAAATTGGATAAGCAGAAGTCCCACATTCATATGTTAAGAATATGCCAAAATTAAGGCTCTTTGGCTAATAAAAAGTTATGGAAACAGAGGAGTGGGCTGTGGGTTCTCTCCAGCTTGAAGTGAATTACAGCCCAGGTCTCGGTTATATCTAAGACGTCCTTTGAGTACGGAAAATAATAATAGCTACGAAAATAGTCTCGCCAGCTGTGAATTATGGTAAGTAATGTCATGTTCCATAAAATGGCTAGATCAAATAATTCACAAGTTGTGAAAATTCAGACTAAAATTGCGACGTCATTCTGAAATACTGTCCTGAATTCTTCTGCTTCATCACCCCGTATGTTGTCGAACATGTCCAAGAGGTGGTTATTTATGGAAAATCACATTGCCGATAGGCCAAAGGCTTGACTATAAGCATACTATTATAATTTGTAAATACAAAAAAAAGAGTAAGTAACATTTCGATATCAGATGGATAAACTTTTTCAAGAAATTTCACTCTTTATGACCATAATAAATGAAATACATGCACTTACAAAAATTGATAAATTTTATATTCTTACTCTCATTCGAGAGTAGGACAAAATTGTTTAATGATCGAAAAGGTTAAGAGGAAGTTAATAGTTGTGGATTGCCTTCGGCATGAGAGTAGACCTAGGACTCACAGAAATACAGTGCTACTTGTAAATGAATAATAAACTGTTGTTCTGGGCACTCTACAGACCTGGTAAACAGATAATCTACATAATAAGATATGTATTTCCTTTAGGATCACTTCTAGGATGAATCCAATAGCAGAGTAAGATCATTTACTTTTCCGAGTTCCCTTCGTCAAATCAGCACAAGAGGAGTATAATCCTCCGTATTACCTATTCCATATCCCAGCCACCGCAAAAAATATTTATCTGACACTGATTTATGCTTACTGGTAATTTGTAATGTAATTTATTACATAAGAGTTGATGAAATAAGGAGGTACTTAAATTTAATTCGGCGAATAAAAACAAGTTTGGCGAGATAAAATTAATTTTTCAAACGTTGTAAAAGCTTTCTAAACGTATATTTCTTTCTCATCATCAAACGTCTATATTAATACCCCAAAATATTTCAAACTTTAGACCCAACCAACCCTAATAAATTACGTCTTTAGCAGCAAAGCTGAACTCGTGCTAGGGCCCACAAAAGTTACAAAGGGTCCGTTGCTTCCGGAGGCTGTGGAGGGGAAGGGAGAAATTAAATCTCTGACGCAACCGCCGTCTGTCAGCTGTTCAAATTGCAATAGTCCTTCATCCTCCAGACGAGAATCGATCCCCGGGGGCACTTTCCTCTCGAAGGTATCCGTCCACTCTTTTATTTCGACGATAACGGGATGACACCTGCCCGTAATGGCCGCTGACAAGATTGAGAACAGTGGAGAGGATATTAAAATACCGCGGGTTTCAGGTGGTGACGTGAAAAATGAAAGCCGATGATTTGTACCGCGTTTCGCGCCACAGACGGCGGCAAGAAGAACGAAAGGTCTTCTTTCGAAGGATGAGGCGTCTAAGACGGAAGACGAAGAATAAGTCGGAGACGTGGAAGGAGTACCGGTATGTTGCCTCCCATTTCTAACCCTCCCCTTCGACGGCGAAGAATAGGAGATGGGAGAAAGAGCGCGGATGGTGGTAAACGAAGAAATGGGGACGCGTAAAACTAATCGTCAGCAAAACCTTCAATCCTTCAACACGTCATCGACAACAGCTCATCACGACCGCCAATTCATTCCCAGCCGGTCGGGGAAGAGACTTTTCACCGCGGTCGGGAAGCGAGAGAGAAGTGCACTGGTAAAAAAATTCCGGTTGCCTGAAAAAGTCTACGCTCAAGTCTATTCCATTTTTTTATTTCTGCAGGGGAAAAACCTCGGAAAAAAAATTTTTTTCCGAAAAAATTTGCGTAGAAATCGCGGTGTGAAGTCATTTATCAAAGGGTGGGTGAGGGGAGAATGAGTGCTGTAATCTAGCGGTGCGATCGAGGTTTTGATAAAAAGAAAAGAAGGTGGAACTGGATTTGCACATGAGTGGTGCACGTGTTATCTTGTTCCACGATCTACGGCAAGAGGGAGGGGATAATTAATTTTCCTTCTGAGATGAATGTGTAAATGTATAATCATATAACGATTGAGACGTGTAGATCGGAAAAGGGCGGAAGCAGGAGGATTTGATGTTGAACAAACAATGAGAAACAATGTCGATGAAATTTTAAGTCATATGCCCAAAGCTAACATCAGTTGGATAGTTTAAATTATGATTTTCTAACGCACATTCAGATAAACTACATGATATTTAGGTAGATAAGAACCAACATAGCTTTTATAAAAAAGCTTAAATATAGAAGATTTATTGAATTTTTGATTGAATTCAGTTTCGAGAGATTTTAAATTGTTTAATTGAGTTATGAATTATTTCTCTAAAAAGTCAGGAACAAAGTGGAAAACATGTATGTACTCGTATAATCTCAAGCAATTTCATCTTTTAAATCTACACGATTTCTCCACCAAAATCTTTTTCCTTGGAAAGATTGTGCAACGCATGAAAATTTGAATTTTCTTTAAAAAGCCTAAATACTTTAACCACCAAAATTAGAGTACGATAAATGCCAAAATTCCCAAAAATGTAATGCAAGAAATCCATTTTTCCCAAAAATGTAATGCAAGAAATCCATTTTTCCCAAAGTAATTAAAAGTCGCAACAGAAAGAATAAAATCACATAATAACGCGTTTTTGTAATAGCTAATGTCTTTTAAACTAGTAAACGCGCACATATTATAAGTTATGCCTTAGAATGCCACCAATAATCCTACGCAATTTCTTCGGAGTCAGCATTTTGAATAGATGTCGCCATAGAAAAATGAACTGCTTGCTCTTCCTGCTCCAATTTAAGGATGGATATGGATTCCTCCTACGTACATTAATTCATCAGTGAGAACATCGCCACTATTGTTCACCCAAAGTTAAGCCATCCCTGCATCATTATTCACTAATTCTAAACGATCAAAAAGAATTATTACCAATGTTTTAATTGCTAGTAATTCAGTTTATTAATAAAGTTTCAGGCTTTATATGGTCGAAGAAACTCGAATTAAACCAAAATCGTAGCTCTATTCCACAAGTAGGAAACCGTCTCAGGCTTAACTTGGTGGAACTCCTTCATGGTGAGAGAAGAAAAACTTAGCACCTGATGATGTCGCTACGCGATGAAACCCGGGTCGTATTGAAATAAAATTATATGTGGAAAATGCTAAGTTTTTCTTCTCTCACTCTATTCCACAAAATAAATACTTTAATACGACGCGCGTTTCGACTCACCTAGCCATCATCAGCCTCGAACCTGATGATGGCTCAGTGAGTCGAAACGCATATCTCATTCGAGTATTTATTTTGTGGAAAAGTGCTACATTTTAATTTTATTATTTGTAGTGCAATCACGGATTAGACCACAACTTTTCCCCAAAAATCTAATACGCAAATTTACAATTCATTTTCACTCCCGGGACCCAAACTGTTAGGGTTGGCGTTAACCAGGCCGGGCGAGGGATTACTATTCATCTTAAATTGAACCTCTCTTTAGCACTTCTCCGAACCCGCCCGTTCTCAGGGGTGAAGTCACTCTGTAAGATATCGAGGAGCACCGCCCTGCGGGAAACTCTGGAATAGGTTGATGTCAAAAAGGGAAGATGGGGGCGAGGGGAGAGTGAGAGGGACGACGCTTAAGTGAAGCGATTATTCAGCCTGTGTCGAATCTTTCAAGACGGCCCAGAGGATTGTGGGAGCATGTGCTCGCGTGCGAGTGAGTGAGAATGAGAGGGAATGGGCCACTCCGATTCGAACAGTTCTAAGCTTCGCTCCACCCCAGCGCCACAATAATACATTGTCAGAAGGTGGTAGTCCCACCAGGGTTTGGATCGAGCAATCCCTTAAAGATAGTTGTGTCACCCTTGGTGGCCTTCAGCTCAATCTGTCCCTCGTGCGGTGGACACAAAACGAGGTCCCGCGGCAGCAATAATTCGTATGCGGCGATGAAGGGAGGCTAAGGAGTTGGAGGCTTTCAATTACAAAGAGCGAACGTGAATTACCTTTTCCCATGACGAGTAGGGCGATTTACTTACTACGGAGACACTTGTCAAAACAATTTATAGCCCATAAATCTATTTCTTCGTTTTGCAGATGTAAGCGGGTGATCGATCACCCGTAGAGACTGAGTCACTCATACTGCTAGCTTTCATTACGTCAATTTCGGCTGATTGACAACAGAAAATTGACAAATAATTTAATTGAAAATGACTACGATGAGGTTAATGGTAATTAGCAAATTAATTAATGTCCAGGTCGTAAAAAATACCATTTTTATGCATATCCGAAATATGCAGTATAGATATGAGCATTAATACAGTTTAAGGTTTAAAAGAAGAGGATAAAATAAATTGACACAAACCTAGAGTACATACGCCTGCACAAGAGGAGAGGGAATGAGAGTAATAATGATACAGCCAGTAGTAAGATGCTTATAATATAACCAGAAACCAAATAGGTGTCCTTCCGTGAGGCACCCAAAGGGATACCTAGGGACCCCAAATTCTACCTAGTAGTTAGGTACATTGAAGTTAAATCAGTATATACACCATAAGTGAATGTATCACTAATTAGAAATGGCATGAGGCTACCGGGTTTAATAAATGAAAGTGTCACCACTATAATGAGACAATAAAAAATTATATTCTCAACATTAATGAGGAGTTATATACTAAATAAGCATGAGGGATCAGTAAAGAGGATAAAAAAATTATCGTTTTTACATAATACTGGGAAAACGCAGTTTTTAAAATCTATATCCGCAATATATTGGCCTACAATACCAAATGCTTTAGAGGTCACGTTTAATGAGATTTCACAAGTAATGGGAACTACCTTATTTATTTCATATTGTACTTTGAATTATCCCGTTCATGAAATAAGTGATCATTTATCCTCGGAAAAATGATCACTTGAAACTGCATATAACTGAACGAATGTATTCAGAAAGAAAGCGGAATTACGTAAGTGTAAAGATCATTTGGAAATTTTGGAGGTCAGCGGGGACATTCTAATCGTTGTTCCACGTGGCAGATTTATGAAAATACTGTCTTGGGAAAAAACAAACGGTCGAATGTGATTTTTTTTTTAAATATTCAGCAAAGAGTTGATTGAAATAGAAAACGTACTCACGGGTCACGGAGTTTTGAGGTTACAGGCTTTTGTAGTAGTATTCCAAGACACTTGGTCACATCTCTTTGGTCACTGGAAACACCAGGTTTCTTTCTAAACAAATTCTTCTCCCTTAGCCTCACATGGCAGTTCCGATTGGTCTGATTCTTTCCTAAAGAAAAGTTATTTTCTTCAGTTTCATACGAACAAGTGTAAATTGATAAACATTTCGTCTAAGATATCTATCTATTCTTGATAAAGGACATTCATTGGTTTAAGAATGAATTCAATGACGTACATTTGTAAAACATCAGATAGCCACACTTAAGATATTTCAAATGTATTTCAGGGATTTGAGTCCCTCCTACTTCTGCGGGTGTCAGATTTCCTTGCCTCGAGGAAAATAATACCCTCAGTAACATCGAAAACAGTGACACTTAATTTCCTGGAACTCACACTGTCAAGTAACTACATAAGAAAAAGCTCCATTTTCCAAATCATGACGCCACTCGGATGACAGGTGAAGATGACGGACGGCAAGACTGCTAACTTCAATGTAAATGCGGAGGTAGGCTAGGGGTAGCGTGCTGGACAGCGGAGCTGTGGGTCAAATCGCCGGTTCTTGTCTCGGTGACGAAAAAATTGTTTAAAAAAATTATTTTTTAAAAATTCATCCCCTGCAACTTTGACACACGCAACCACTGGGAGCAGTTTCATCGGCAAGCACGGGTGTGGACGTCAGAGGATCTGTCCCGCATCGACGGCCAGAGTGACAGACCAGAGCACAGCATTGTCTGGACCTCGCCTCATTGGAAGGTGACGAGAAACTACCAGATTAATATCGCTACAAAATGCAGCCTTGTGTACGTGATGGCATTCCTCACGGTAAGATATTCCGGAGGTAAAATAGTCCTCTGGTTTCCGGGTGGGGTACATCAGTCAAAATGGATAAGTTCAGGATAGGAACGTGAGATCTTTTGGAGTAAGCGGTAAGCTTGAGAATGCAATGATAGAGATTACAAGACTGGGGTTAGATATCTTAGGAGTTGAAATCAAGTGGGCTGGGCCAGACAACTTCTGAAGTGACGAGCCCAGGATATGGTTGGGAGAAGAACAGAAGGTAGCAGGGGTGGGCATTATACTTCGTAAGGAATAAAGAAGATTGAAATCATATTTTTCGAGGACGTTACCCAGCCGGCCTCGGTGGTGACGGGGTAACGCCCTCGTCTGCCAACCTGGAGGTCGCGGGTTCGAATGTCATCTAGGTGGATTTTTCTCCATCTAGGGCATGGATGTGTTTTTCTTCATTGAAATAATTTAAATATATATATCTCATCATCATCAGTACTTCAATCCGAAGATTGGTTGACTGCAGCCCTCCATCCTTTCCTATCTAGCGCTAGCTTTCTTGCTCCTTCCTTCTAACGTCTCTAATAATTTGCCTTGTATATTTCTCCCTCGGCCTTCCTCGAGGGGCCCTCCCCTCTATTTTTCCTTCTATTATATTCTTCACAAACCTATTATGCCTCAGGGTGTGTCCTATCCACCTTATTCTTCTTTTTCTAATTGTATCCCACAATGCCTTAGCTTCCTCTATAGAGCATAGTGTGTTAAATATTAACTTGAGAATAGAAGGATTCTTTTTTTTCCCCTGCCACCTGTTTCCTAGTAAGATACTGAATCAAAAAATATGACGATGTTCGGGCGTAACTGAAGGCGTACAAAAGTGTAATAACGTTGTAAGTACTTCGTTCATTTCTCTTTTAGTTTTACGAGGTTTCGTATCATAACTTAAATGACTTCCACAGCTTATGTTGCTTTCCACAAAAAAACTATATTTTTAGATTTGTAGTGTAAAATACCTTTTTACTTTCCTACACATATACTCTTTTATCTATTCCCTTAAGCCTTACATTAAAACATCAGATAGTCTCATAATCAAACATCAGATCACATTCAGATAATTGCGTACATCAATACATGACGTGAAGTATTATATACAAGAATAGGTGGAGGCAAATAAAATTGAATTTTTGACTTGGTGATTGGAGTTCAGTAAATCATACGAATAATATTGCATTTTAATTACAGCAAAAAGTTATCATCGCAAACCTTAAAAAACATTTTAATTTTCCTCTTATAACAGCTTTTGCTATTGCTAAACTCAAATGGTAGGTATAATCATATAATTGTAGAAATGTATTACAGTACTAGTTTAGTAGAATACTATGCAAATCTCATTTGAAAATTAAAAATGAAAAAATACAATCATGGCCTTTTATTAAGTAAACTATCGTGGGGAAAACTTTCTTCTTCTAAATTACATAAATATTTTTGCCTCTGATAGATAGGGTGTTAACTCACCATTTCAAGCTGGAAGAATTCTGCGAACGATTAAATGTCTGGTTTATTGAATATTACCCAACGAAAAAATAACACAAAGATACCTCTTCGCTCTTAATTCAATAGGGATAAGAGGGAATATATTTAATGTGCCAAGTCCCAATGCTCTCCATCGGGATAGTTTATCTCCGTTTAAGAATAAATACATGAGTAAATAAATTTTATCCATCCCAGGACTATTATACAAGTATAGAACAAGCCAAATTTGAGATTTTTTTTGAGGTGTCGTTTCAAGTCTGGTTAGCACTATTAGGCTCTTCAGACCGGGAGAAAGAAATAACAAAGATGGGAATGGAAGGGTAAGGGGAGGGAAGTTTAGGCTCATGTAAGCTTACAAAAATATGTTTCAACTAGTGAAACTAGTTTCTTATATTAGATAAATTTAGATATAAATTATATGAATATACGGAGACTAAATACCCAGGACATTAATTATCAGATTGAATTAAACGATGTGAAAATCAAATAGTTTCCTAAATGGGTTTGGGAACGCGACGAGAGACTTAATTTTTCTTCATTTCATAATTTCTCTTCCTAGTTTCTTTCGTCAATGGGTAATGAGTTGAAAAACATGCGTCGGAGTTTTACGGTACATTTTTGCATATCTGTTACGTCCGCCATCTTGAATACGAAAAGGCAACTCTGAATCAGGGTTAGCGGAATGAGTAAAACACGAGCGTTACGAATACCCTTTCATCAAACAACCGTCTTCTTCAAAGGGGTTCGGGGCTCTCGGCCCAATTTTACGGTATCGAAAACACATAGAGGGATGAAGTCAGCAGGAGGGCGTTAGGGAAGTAGGAAAGACACCAGAAGTGGAAGAAAGGAAGGAACACGCACAAAAGAGTGGCAGGGATGGTTGGGAGAACGCGAAAGTCGAGTGAGAGACGAACAATTTTTAAAGGGAAGGAGGCGATAAAGAAAGAAAACCACAGAAACGAAAGAGCGACGGAGCGGATCGCGACCAATCTCTGCCGGCGAGGAGAGAGAGTAGAATTGAAGACGACGGAGGTGACAGCAGGTAAGGGAAGGGAGGCGGTGGGGAGGGGGAGCGTGGGAAACAGGGAAGAGAAATAGGGTAGCGGGTAAGACGAGGATAGAGAGAGAGGGGGAGGGGGGAGAGAAGGCGGCTAAGAGACAAATGGGGCGCGAAACAAAAGAGGAACGGAAGCGATCAAATCGTCGAGAGAGAGCGAGAGAGAGAGACCGGGGGAGAGAAAATGGGAGAGAAAAGAGAGTGAGAGAGTCGGGGAGTGGGTTAAAAGTTTCTGGGGAGAGAAGGAGAAAGGGAAGAACTTAAGAGAGATAGAGAGATGGAGAGAAAGAGGGGGAAACTTGAACACAACCAAAGGAGAAGAAAGAAAGATGCAAAGTTTTGAGTCGGAGGTTTTCCGGTACACGGAGAGGGAGGAAGTGGAGGGACGGGAAGTGGAGGAAACTGGGGGAGAGGAAAGAGAGAGGCGGTAAAAATGAAGTCTGGTGACAAGCTCTTTACATTGGGTTGATGCTGACTCTGTGAACGGAAGAGGAGTGCGCTGGAAGTTATCATGGAAAATGTCGCAAAAATTCCGACAAAACCAATACGGGTTTCAGGTGCGAGGAAAATTCCCCAGTTTTTTTTTACTTCAGCAGAAATGATTTTTATCGTGGAATTACTCCGTCATGATAATCTTAGGGAGATCATCGCTAAGCTGATTTTGTAAAACTTATACTCACGTAGATTTTGCGTCAGCAGCTCTTTAATACACAGAAGTAGAAAAAATTACTTAGTGCGTGATTAAAAAAAGGATTTTCTCCAGAAAAAAAACTAAAAATAACCAACAAAAAGGATTACAAAATTTTGAACTTCAGTTTTATAAGCGAAAAAAACAATGCGTTACTTATAGTTTTTTGTAAAACTGATACTCACGTAGCTTTACGTTAACTGCTATTTAATACTCAGGAGTATAAAAAATTACTTAGGGAGTGATTTTCCCCAGAAATAAAAAAAAAACTAAAAATAACCAACATAAAGTTGAGTAAAAAAATTTGAACTTCAGTTTTATAAGCAAAAAAATACTAAGTTGCTTCCAGGTAGATAAGTCTGTAGAAATTTTCTTTGTCAAAAACATCGCCAACTATGCCATGACCACGAACAGTATGAAGAATAAAATTACATAAACACCACTAATCACTGGACCAATTCAATGTCACGGAGTTTTGCTCTTTAAAAAGATGCGAATATCTATGTGTATGATAGGATAATAAGAGATACTAGCATAAATAATATAGTTCCTATTACGCATGTAATGAAAATCTATATTACGAAAGGTATAAAAGAAAACAATGCAATTCCACATAAAATATTTCAACACCAGCAGGTTTCGTCGTATAACAGCATCTTTAGCACCTGAAAATGCTATTATACGGCAAAACATGCTTTTATGTGAGCATGCAGAGTCTTTTTTCATATATTTCATGATGTAGGAATTCCACCATGTGAAGCCTAAAACGATTTCTCGTAGAAGATCTGTTTTTTACATGAACGGATTAGAGACCATCAACGCACTGTTCTATCTCCTATAACTGGTGCAACACGTGAGGAGGATTTGAAATAACATCACATAGATCTAAAGATCTTCAGCTAGGGCTAAACAAAATATAATACAGTGAAATTAACCTGTTATATATTAGCACCCTATGACAAGAGTAATGGACTACACTCCGTGAAATGCGATATCATGGCGGAACTCATGAGTTACTTTTAATAAATGCCATACTATCGTGTCACAAAATCAGAAATACGGGTAATAGAAAAATTCAATGCAAAGAGGTAGACTTCAGAGCACTCTAATTGTCATTTTGCACGACTTCGTAAAAGCAGGTACCTTCTAAACCCCAATGAACTATCCTCACCGCAGAAGATTCCTTATCATGGCCGGCCACGGTGTCGGTAACGTCCTCGTCCGCCAACCCGGGGTCAAGGGTTCGAATCCCGGCAAGGTGAATTTATCATTCTCAACCAAGGGAACATAGATGTGCGTGTGTTTCGCCCTCTTTCCAAAGAAATTGTTATGTTGCCACCGTAATTTACCTAGTGTTGGCAATCGAAAAATGAATTAACATCGCGGTTGGAGTATGTCAAAACACTTTCACACTATTTAAGAGGTGTTTTTTCGCATATGGGGCCTAAACTGTTTTTGAATTACCTGATTAAATTAAGGTTGTAACAAATTGTATTTCCTTTTTTCCTGCTGTCCAAGAGATGGTTGTTGTCATGTGAAAACACCGAAGTTTTTAAAAATCTATATTTATGTATTGTCTAATGTTTTCTATGGCCAATAAGATAACAAGATAATGTATGTTGTTTATGCAATCCATTTTTTTTATTGTTTTTTGGTATTATTTCTTTGGTATTATATTTTTAATGTTTATTGCAGCTATGCTATCTGGTAAAGATTATTATTATTATATTTGTTATATTTGATATTCGGAATGTATCGCATTTTGCAAGAAGGTATCTCTTTACACAGGCCAGTGGACTTCAGTATACCGAAATGTTTTCCACCCAAAAGTTCATTTATATGTTGGTATGCTTGTCATTTTCCGGCCTCGGAGGCGGCGGGGTAACGTCCTCATCTGTCAACCAGGAGTTCGCGGGGTCGAATCCCGACTAGGTGGATTTTTCTAATTCCACCTTGGGCATGAATGTGTCTATTTCGTCATTGTTGATTTTTTTAAATCTTATGGTGTCCACTGTAAATTGGCATCTAAAGTGCCGTTTGTGGGCGATTGGAAAATAAATAAAAAATAAAATAAACGTATGGAAAAAATAAAAATTGACGTACTTGAAAATACTTAGAAATATTTCAATATAAAAAGAGCGAAAAAATAAGGAGATGCAGAAAGGAAGGAACATTCAAGCAAATAGGAGATAAACGTGTGGGGCAGGAGAGAAAAAGGTGAGAGACGAATATAGGAGAGAAAATTTGTATCGGGAAAGAAACAGAGAGACGACGACGACTGCGAAGTCGGAGAAGCAGGTGTTGAAACAGTTGGCGATAAAGTATTGATGCAGTTCGGGGGGATAGCGCGAAATTCCGTGGCGGGAAGAAACTCATAGGGAGTCCGACCAGAGGGAATCGTGAACGGAGGGAGCGAGGAGAGGGAACGGAGGGAGGGAGAGAAGAAAGGGTGAGAATGAAAGGAGAGAGAAGTGGAAGAGGGCAAGAGAGGGTCGGAGACGGGCCGAGCAATAAATCGAGAGGAGTTAAAAGAGTGATGAGCGAAGCCGTGGAGAGGTGAAAAGAGAGAGAGAGAGAAGGGAAAGAGAGATATGGAGAGAGAGAGAGGAGGGATGATGACGGAAATATGGAAGACAGGGAGGGAGGAGGTTAAGTAGGCTGTAAAACAGGAATGCGGCGGAAGGGAGAAGAACATAAAAAAAGGGGATAGTGAAAGGTGCATTTTCAGGAATACACATGTATCCTATTACTGCGTACCCTTTCCCCTGCCGTGTGCAATTTCCTATACGTTTCCATAAATATTACTATTTAAAGTACTCATTCCGAACGAAAACCAGGTAATCCTTAACACCACCATTACGAAAAACTCATCGATTGCATTATATAAAATATTGTTCAGTCAAATAAATTCTCTCTGGACATGTATGCAACTACTGTCTATGGAAAAATAAACACATCAAATTAATCGCTCAGAACAAGTACTATATTTCCATCTTTTGCCGAATATAATGTTGATTCCACAGCCCAAGGTCATCGAGCGACATGGATTCTACTCCTATAACCACGTTTGCCTCATATCCTCATCGTCCTAAGAAGTTTTCACTGTAGTATTTTTATTACCTGGCACAGAATGACAATCCATGCCGCTTTATATGATATATAATTGCTTTCGGTTCGACTATATTTTGTGAGCACATCTAGGGTAATGAAAAGTTATTAATCGTATTTGTTTGGAATTACATCAACATTCCTGGAAATTTTATTCCTTACACATTATTTATAATGTCTTTTGGTGGTTTCAGACTCATAATAAAAAAAAAGCTTTTCAAAAGGGAAAACAAATATTTTACTACAAAAGACTCCTGAGTTCAACCAGAAAAAGTAAATGATATACAAAGAAAGAAGTCATGAAACATGATTTAAATATTTTTTAAAAGGACTTAAAATTATTACTAGTATATTTTCATCATCACACTATGAGATTTGAACAACAACAAAATTTAATAAGTGGCATATTAAGATTTGCAGTGAGGTGAAAATCTAGCATACTTGTCTTGAAGTTATGAAAATGATAATTCCTTTTGGTCAAATAATGGTACCTATTGCATTTCACTTCATGATACAGAATGGATTAGATCTATATAAATTAAAAGGGACTTTAAAAAGTCATCTCGACTATTATATACATACTATTAAAAAATTAACTACAATACGAGAAAACAATGTGAATTAAAAGCTTTAAACATAAAATTTGTGATAGACGTTTTCAATTGCCATAAAATGTGAAGTTTTATGTTGTATAAGAATAAGCTGAGCTGCTGTTAATGAAAAAAAAAGCATGTACATATAAATGGCTTTTACCGAAAAGAAGCCTATTTCAAATTATTTTAGCAGTGGTTCACCACCCATATTATCTATACAATTGTAACTGATATACTTTTTCATTTAGATATTTCGAGAAAAAAAATATATATATGTCTATGTGCAAAAAAAAACTTCAAAAAACTAAAAAAAAGCTTAAAAAATATATAATAATACGTCACTAAAAAGTTTATCTACTTTAAGTGATTTCAACTCAGTGCTGGTCATGGGTGACCCTTTGTCAACATATAAATCCCCCTTTGGTACGTCGTCTAATCAATGTTGCAAAAACATTCCGTTTCTTACTGACGACAAAAACATTGAAAGGTCGACGATAGTCATAAAGTCTGTCCCCCTCGTTCCTTTCTCTCGGCACATGGTGACCCGACGGAGATAGATGGGGAGAGATAGAGAGAGAGAATGAAAAAGGGGGAGCGGAGAAGAACATTGAAGAGAAGAGGGGTTTGGCCGAAATACGAGGTCTTATTTTCACACGTAATTCTAGGGGATCATTCGGCGTTCACTTTACGTTGGGGATGAGATAAGGTAATGGAAAAGGAATCTCGTCCACCATTTTTCATGCTTCAACGTTACTCCCCCCTCCCCCGTCTCTTACCGGCCGCGATGGACGCGGCGAGGAAGCGCAGGGCACTCCGAAGCGAAACACGTCTGCTCCGTGATATTGCCCCGAGTACTCCACGCCACTCTTTTAACAGGTCAAAGTCCGGAGGGAGAGAGAGAGAGAGAGAGGATAGAGATGGGTTCGAACCCTTGGGAATCCGGCTGAAGGACGAATTTTAAGACGCCTTACTGGTCCTACTCGGGCCTGAATAGTGAGCTCGGGCCTCCACTTACACACCCGCTCTCCTCCACGGAATAATCTCCCATCATTTCTGCACAACCCCTTCCCCCCCCCCCCCTCCGTACACCCTCAACTCTCTATCCTCCCCC
>WURS02000014.1:9853867-9867616 GCA_011762765.2 Rhinocypha anisoptera | reverse complement strand
ATTTCCACTTTAAAAAACTTCTTCTCTATTCCGACATGTTTCGGTACACTACACCATTTTCAAGGACTTGAAAATGGTGTAGTGCACGGAAACATGTCGGAATGAAGAAGAAGTTTTTAAAAGTGGAAATTGCAAATTTTGTAACTTATTTCTTAGCAAATACCAGGGTCCAGAAGGAATAGATCCCACGGAAGTTATCGAGATAATTATTGAGAGGAGAATAAAAAACTAGTAGTCCCAATATGCATCGTTGTAGTCATCTGAAGAAGAAATAAAACAGGAGAACTGATTTCCAACATCTGGTTCACAGTAGCAAAGTTGCCGTTTTAGTCGGCACCCAATGTTGGCCTTCCTATCTCAACAATGATATCAACTGATGTTAATATTGATAATGTTTAGATTCGTTGAAAAAATTACTCTTTGGACGTGAACTGGAAGTAGTTTTGAATGGCTTTAATTCCAACATTTTCAACGTTTCGTCTGGCATTCCACTGGGAAGGACGACTCCTACTTTTGTTTCTTTACATCAGCGATTTGAATTCGTAGTCAAACCGATGATAATGGGATGATACAGTAATCCATAGAAGGATATCTTATGCTGAAGACCAAGTTTTACCATCTAAGGACCTGTAAAACATTTCAAAACGGTGAAACGCACGGCTATTTAGCTTAAATATAGTGGGAGTACACAATAGTACATTTTAATTTACTGTAAATTCTCGCCGTTCTAGTCATTTTGGAGTGATGGTGCGGTTGGTGCGAGCGCTCTGATCGTACGGGATCCAGAGATCGTACTCTGGATCCCGACTTGCCCCCGTAATGGAGGACGCGTCGGGAAAAATCCGAATGAAGGGACCAAAAACTCTCTGTCTCCCTGGCGTTGGCCTTATAGAGTAGGCTAAAATCGGCACCAAGTTCCCCTCCAACCTTCCCCGCATAAAAATATGAAATCGATGTAGAGAGTTTTACGAAAAGAATCCTGTCACAAAAACTACATTTTTATAATTTATTCGATAATCATTTAAATATTAAAAGCATAAATATTTAAAATACAATAGGTATGTATTTATGGTATTACTGTTAATGATATACTAATTTATGTCAAATTATTTATTGCAGTTGCCGAAAAGAATTTGTTTTTTCAGCGACTTTTACTGTATTTTCTTATTTTTTCTGTAGGTAAACATTATCCTTTTAACATCCTAGTTTTCGAGTAATATATGAATTTCGTAACATATGTATCTTGGATTTAGAGTTAATGGCAATGGATTTTATCTATGCCCTTCCGAACATCGTGGTCCATTAAATTGAATTGAAATGAAACATTGTGTTTAGTAAATTGCGATGGCCATTTGTAAATTACTTTAGACATTAATATGTATCTTTTCTGAATTTTTGAGATCTATGATTTTTTTTAAATACCTTAATTCGAGACACTAATTTTCTTTGTCCTACTTTCCCGAATTTAGTGTCAATGGTATATAAAGCATCTCTCTTCTTTGTCACCAATTGGTAACATTAAATCGGCAGTCTCATTACCTGTAACAATTTGAATTTATGTGCATCCGATCATTACGTTCCTCGCTATTTAACAAGTTGATGCGATAATTGAGATCTATTACGCTATCCTAGTTTGGAAAACTTTGTCTCAGACTAAAACAGATTGCAAAGGATAGATAATGGATTTTCCTTATCTGTAAAACTATTTTTCTCCACGATGACCATTTCATGGCAAATTTCCAGGTCGGTAAAAAGTACTGGGCAGGCTGCACGTTTTTGTCCCCAGTGTTTGCTGGGAAAAACTATATCTTTCAGTTGTCCAATTAAATAAAAATATTTCCAAACTCAGAAAATACGAAGTTTTATAATGATAAAATTAACAGCATCAACGTGGTTCCATAATTTTTTATATTTCTGTAAAAACATTCGTCAATTCTTTGATAGCGTATTTCTTTTTAATTTATTTTCCTTGTACCATTATTACCAAACTTATAGTTTACGTCTCTGACTTTTTACGTGCTGTGTCTTTATGCCGTAACCTTAAATGGAATTTGTACATGCCAATAAAGCTAAAAATTTATACTCACTGGTTTCACGGCGCTTCGCCACGTAATTCATTGGATTAATGAGAGAAGTTCAGTTGCGTGATAATGGGATAGAAAAACTTTTCGACAAAGCCCATTTAAGAGCTGCACTAGCAGCAGACCTAGGAAATTATCGGCAAGATTTCGCTGGTTATTATATTAAGAGAATAATAAATGAAAACTAAATTTTATTAAATTCCCTCTCTTTCCTTATACATACACATTAATAAATTAATTAAAAGATTAACGAGTTACTAACGCGCTGAATTATTCCGAAAGTTGATATGAGTTTTTGATTCTTAGTTTTTGAACTTAGTACTCAATATTGTTGCCATTTTTCCCTATTTCATTAAAATTCTTATTTGTTATTAATCCAATCTGACTAGGTCTGAAACCAAGAAAAAGTTCAAATGAGAGCCTTTTGTACTTTCATTATATGGTGAAGACGTTTTCTAGGAATGCGAAATAGTGAAGGTACACTTGTGTTATGTAAGTACATTGAATTCAGTACGCTGTATTACCTTTTACATGTAAATAGCAACAATTCACTCTTTGTTGTCCACTTCTCATAGGATAACCCCTCCAGTCGGTATTCTTATCTAAATAAACCGTCTGTATTCACGGTATTTATTTTTTTAAAGTTAATTTTCAATTAAAAATAATAAAACCTTGTGCATCAATCCAAAATATTATGTACATATATTATATATATATATATATTTATATCTGTTAATTTTAAATGAACGTCGTAGCTATTTAATGTGCTGTATTAAAACGTTTTCATAAATATTATAAACGTTACACCTACGTAAAATTATTATTCCACCTCTTCATTCTTTGCTAAATAATAAACTTGAGTTCTAAAAGCTACATTTTGTGATAAATAGTGAAACTTTCCTCTGAGTCTTAGTTGGCCGCTAGGTTCCCAATACACACTGTCCTTTCTTTTTTCCCCTGGAAGGGCACACTTGGCACATTCTTGAGATCTGGACTCCATCCCAACCGGCCGTCTCTTTTCCATGAAGTGCCTCTCGACTAATCGACTAGGTGACAATGTTATGGGTGGACTACTCGAGGACGATGCCTTCCAGCTAATCACGTGATTTTGCAAGGTACTGTAAACACCGTGGGTGGCGCGGTCCACCGGGGATACGTTCAGGGAACGCGAGTGGTAGGATGGTAATAAGTAAGTATCTCCATTTTTGAGACGATCTGACGTTTTATTCAAGAACTTAACATTGCCGGCCTCGCCTGCCAACTTGGGGGTCGCGGGTTCGAATCCCGACTAGGTGGATTTTTCAATCTCCACCTAGGGCATGGATGTGTGTGTTTTGTCCTTGTTATAAAAAATATTATAATGCCCACTGTAATTGGCATATTAGTACTGTTTGTGGGCGATTGAAAAATAAATAAACTTTGGAGGTAAATTAATTCCGGGATTTCAGGATGTCGGGACACGAAGACGTCAATGAAGAATGAAAGGACCAGAACAAAGTGTTCTCGGTTATTCAAGTTGAGGATGACTTTCGGGGGCTCCGAGGTTTCGATGCACAGGTCTACGCGATTCTTCATAGAGAAGTTGCTACAGCCAGTATGGTCCGGCTCCTGTATATTTACCTTGAACATGATAGAGGTCTTAGCCATGGCCATCGATACAATTGCAGTTGGAAGCCCTAGAATTCTTCAGCCAGAGTGTCCGTCAGGAAAACTTGCGATATTTCATTGAAGGAAAACTAGTTTTTTATTGTGATAATAACTTGCGAAAACCTATTATGTTTTGTACAAACACCCTCTTAATTCGTTAGGACCTAGAAAAGGTAATAACATTTTTAGGGTGCTTAATAATGTACCGAAATAAGGAATTTCTAACAAAGAGCATTATAAAAACCAGGTAGTGTGAAAATGGAGGCCAGTAGAACTTTCAGAAGGAATCTTCAAATGGGCAAAGGATACGTAACTTGACCGTCGTATCAAAATACCATGAGCGCAGGTACAAAAAACAAAGACTAGGATACAGTTACAGACAAACCACTATCCTTTGAACCAAATGATAAACGTATAAAAATATACTTAAGGTCAATTTCAACCTCGACAATGTTCACTGGCATATCTTGGGATCACATCCGATGGATCATCAACGCTTTACAATTTCATGCTACGCGGACGCTGTGCCGAGAAGACTATCATTTGGGCCAAGGCATGTGCTATCCGTCCGGATGCCTTCGAAACGACCGGATAATCACCAAGTATAAAGATATGTATCCGCCTTCTTCGGCGAATATGGGTCTTGACAACGGCTTCCGAAGATACCTCTCCGGCCCACCGATCGCGGGATAACAATTTTCGCCCGCCTCGAAATCTATTGCTCATATCAAATGAAAGCCGTAATGCAGAGACGCCGCCTCCGGGGCATCTCCCCGTGAATTCCGGAAATAAATTTATACGGCGTTAACCTCTCGGGGGCACACATGCCGAGAGAGGAGATTGGCCGACGCGGATTAAAAACGCAATATGGGGGATGGCAATAAGGGAAGGGGCGAGGGGCAAGATGATCGCTCGCACACCGTGGGACGAGAGAAGAACTCACGGGGGGAATAACAAATAGATATAAAAGTTTTACCACGAGGGTGCCGGAAATGACGAGTGGAAAACCGTCTCTCCTTTAATGGCTGTTCGACCGCAACCGATCCAATCTCTTCTGAGGAAAGCCATAGCAAGGCCGAAGACAAAGAGGGGAGGGGGAGAAGCGGAGGGGTCGGGCGCGAGGGGGGCAGAGAGAGAGAGAGGAGAAGAGAGGGATGGGAGGAGGCGTGGCGGGTGAGGGAAGGAAGGGGTGGGACGGAGAGTGGGGTGTAAAGAACACGGCTATGGGATAGCAAATTCCTCGCGGCACAATGAAGGAAAGATTGGCTATCACGGGCCACTACTGGTTCGAGAGGGAGAGATGAAAAATAAAAACTTAAGTGACCGAGTAAGGATAGAAATTAACGGCTCACGACTCAGGTGAGATTAAACCCTTCAAACACGTTCCGTGAACAGCGCTGTCGAGTCCCCTGTTAATGAATGTGCCATTGTTTGGGCCAGAACCTCCGAGCATATTTATCACTTTCACACAGGAACCTATTGCGATAAATTTTATTATACCGTATCGCTCCTGCTACTTTTATTATTCCTCCGTGTGACCGCGCTAATAAAGTGAATTTCAAAGGTGGATTTCAATTTCGGGGAGAATCTCTACAAATCGAAACTGCCTTAAAACAATCTAAGAATGATCCGCAGGCAAACAACTGTGAAATTTCATGAAAACGAAAGAAGCATAATCTGCGAAACAAGAAGGTCCAGTAGAAGGTCCAGTAAGGGAGTGCTCCCTAACTGCTGCGTCAATGAAAATGGTGGAACGGAAGTACTATGGTCGTAACAGACATTACACAAGAGGGAATTAATGTTACTTTGATGCCTACTTATACTGAGAGGTAATACCTACCTGCCCATCCTACTTAAAATTTAAAAAACTGCCACATACATTGGGGATTTTACATGGTGATTTATCGACGTAAAATTTCGTTCCATTCTTTTCTTAATCGGGGACACTATTTACATGATGTATTCGTATTTCCGTTTGTCCTTTATAGGATAGGATACTTTATTTCTTGTTGAAATAACCCTAAATAGGATTTCACCCAGGTTCGAGTCCCGGCTGAGGACAAAACTTTTTTCTAATATGGATTGGTGAGCTTCCGTCTTTCTTACCACAGATTATTTTCGTCCCTTTGTATGTTCCTATCCCTTTAATTATTTTCCTATTATTTGTAATGTTTTCGCCATTGAGAAGTTATTTCTGTTTGGATATATATATGTGTGTGTATATATATATATATAAAGTAAAATCGCCTTATACATACAAAACATTTGGTCCTACATTCACGATTATACACGGGAAACAAGAACAATTCTCCTGTTCTCCCCTAATCCAAACCCTACGCCGTGTTTGCTTTCTAAAATTGTGTCTATGTCATCCTTGGCCCAAGGTGCATCCTTCCGAGTCAAACGGAAGGGGAGAGGCGAGCAAGTGGCCACCCAGTCAGGACTGATTGGAAGGACACAGTTGACAACAAATCCGCGCCAAGACTTCCTCCTCGCCGAGTTAGCCACGCGCAAACCTCATCACACCCTCCCTCCCTCCTCCTGCTCCATTCATGCCAAACCAATGGGATGGGAGATTAATTTTTTTCATTTCGCCGCTCACCCACCCTCGAGAAGACACCCGCGCTCTCCCTTCACGACTCGATAGAGCCAAGGAATTCCTCCCTCCCCATCCCGCTCTCGTCCTCACACAAACCACACGAAGGGGGGGTGCGAAAGCCGAGGACTCCGGTCGGTCGGAGAGCGACGCTCGGCGGACGCCCTCCTCGACGGTGCCACACCGACACAGTTCAGCGACCCAGTACTTCGGGAACAGCGGCAGTTTACGAGGAAGAGATACCGAGGGACGAGGACATTTTCAGGACTCTTGAATGAGTGGGTATTTGGGGAGAAGGTGACAGGAGTATTAATGAAATCACTCACGTGCTTCCCATTCGACGGATGGAGAAATACAATTGATAATTTACCCCAGCCATAAGGATTAGAATACCTGAGGTCTCGCAGCCAAAGTGAGCCAGCGGTGTTTTCACAGAGTTCAACTAAAATATTCACTGAGTTTACCAGACCATTTAACATTTAAACAGATAATTTCCCGGTTATACGTTTCCATCGATGCTGAGCTTGTCCTCGGTCTCAAGATATCCTATAATTTCAAGTACTTGCGACGAATGTCCTGAGCGTTGGACATTCTAGTTTTATTATTTAAAAAATTAAGTGCATTAATTGCAGAATTTTATAGAAATAATAATGGTGATCAATTTTAACCCGACCGGGTTAGTCTGGTGGGTAGCGCGCTCTCCGGCTAACCCAAAGGCCGCGGGTTCGAGTCCCGCCCAGGTTATGGTTGTTATGTTTGTCCGGATGAGTTTTTACTATGCCTAGAAGAGGTCCGAAATGAATATAGCCGTCGAAGCACCCTGTAAACAAAAATTAATACTACCAATTTTAAGCATCTGTAAAAGTGAATATAAATCATATGATAAAGCTTTAAGAACGTCCTTATATTTTCATATGTTATATCCACATAAACATCCCAGCAAGCAACCAAACTGTGTACCTTAGGGTCCAAAAGCCTTAATAAGGGTTGGGAAATAGATGAGATTTTTATTGAGAAGTTTGTTATTTGTATGCGGTCACTATCACGAATTGTACGTGGAAATAAAAGAATACGTAAATCTTTTATTATGAACATCAATATCTCATACTTTTAAATTTATGATCAGATTGGTTGCGATAAAATAATTAATGTAACTTATAAATAAATGGAGTATTTCTAAATTTTTATGTACATGCGAGAGTAATATGATTTCAGGGATGAAGGGCAACTCTATTTAGCTCTTATTAGATCAAATATTACTTTTTCTTTCGAATACTTCATCTTCTATACATCAAAATCATGTCCAATCTCTTTCCTGAAGATATTTAGGTCGAAGAATAAAAACGGGAAAAAGGCGTGGAAAAACCGATGTTCGTCTGAAAGAATTGTTTCGCGAGATTTGGGTTTCAATACCCAACCATATACTTCAACCCATAAGTCTTCTTCACCCCATAAGTCACCTTCAACCCATAAGGTCTCGTAGGACTTCGTACGAGGCCGCTACCCTTGTATTCCCATTTATAAACAGTCTTCCCTAAGCGCATTCCCCAAGATTTTTAATGGAACATTACCGCTGGGAGGTATCTCTTAGAAGGCAGTCTGCGCTGAAGTCATCCAAATCTGAATATTCCAATACAATCCCATAATTCGAAAGGCCGCTAATGATTTCTCTTACTCGCTAAACCCCACTCCTCGGACGCTACATTGCTATGGAATGAGGCAAACATTTTTTTCGAATAAATGGGACAATCTGAACCTCACTGTGTGCCAATAATCTACTGGATACCCTAAAGGGAATGCAGGAATTCTCGAAGTAACAAAATAGCAAAGAACCTAGAAACAAAGATATGTTTATTGCGAAATCTTTAAATACTGTGCTTAATGCGTTGCAGTTGAAATATGACTTCAATCGGTCATCAAATTTCCGGTATGATTATCGCTTAGACTAACCAAACTGGAGGAATTTTTAATGGCAAAATTTAATCAAAGAACAAAATGTTTCCGTCTAAAATAAAATATATATGATTAGGGACGATATGAAGCCTTTTTTTGTAATGGAATTAGAGAAAACAATGTCTTTTGAGCAACAACTATACTTTTTAGTGTGATTGTTTGCAAGGATACTTTGGAGTAGAGTTCTATTTCTCAAATAAGTTAAAATTAACGTTTAAGGAAGAAAATATACGATAAAAATTGCAACACTGTAATGGCGTAAACAGGCATATAGATTCGCCGAAAAAATTTCATAACCAAAATTTAAAGTTCAAGAAGGCTTCCTTCCAAGTAACGAATACCTAGAATGAAAACTCGTAATTTTATTACTGAAGACAAACGTAAAATAACGTATAAAATACAAAGGAGACTTAGAATTATTAGAAATTGTATTGTGAAAAAGGAAACTCCTCACCTTACTAGTTATCAAGGTAGCGCAATTCGTATAGTCGTAGTCCATGTTTACTGCTTAAACCCACATCAGTATTTCTCCATCAGCATATTTGTGAAAATGCAGAATCTCAAATTTTCTACTGGACGAATTTTCTCAATGTGGTCACAGTAAACACTTTCAAGAATATTGAATGAAATGGGTTGTTTGAACAAGCAGTAGGGTTCTTAAAATGTACGTAAGTACTTTTTTTGTCAACTACATTAATGGTGCCAGCCTAGAGTATTATAACACTGTACGGAAGCCTTAAAAATCACAAAATAACCAAATGTTATCGTGCGATAGTTACTCCAGAGTAAGGTAGAAAGGAAGATAGTCGTTATGTATACTTTATTATGGGGTCAATAGCCTATTGACTGTTAGGTAGAGGATCTCATCGTTATAGATGTGTGGGGATACTGCCCATCTAAACCTAAGCTTCATAATTGATTGTTAGCACCAGACCATTACAGAAAATTGTAGACGGCAGAATAGAAAGAAATTCCGCCAAATCCTACAATCTCGCTAATGTGTGAATTTCAGATGCAACAGAACTTAGAGCATATGAATTCTCAATTTTTCCATTGATAGAATTTTTCCAATGAAATATCTTTATAACGAATAATTATACTTTCTTATGGAAAAAAGATGTTTTATCACTTTTCTCCTTGTCTGTCCATTTTAGAAATATCATTCTGCTGTTATCGTTTGACCTTCTTCAAAATAATAACATAAAAAATGCATTTTGGGCCACAAAACACCGTGACTTTTATGGATGGCGAAACCGAGTTTCTCTAATTTAGCACCGAAAAGCCGACTTCTGCTCACTTTTTAGATTCTGATATACACTGATGAATCTAAGTTACATTCATAGTAATAAATCGACGGGACATATCAGTTTTTTGCTAAATAGCTCTGGGCATTATTCATAGGTTTTCATGCGAATTAGTTTCGGAGAGAGCAAGCGCCCATCGTGCACACTCTTGGAAATCGTGACAAAAGATATATCTTATACGATCCTTTAGTACGTATATAGCTAGCATTCTATCGCGTTTTAATCTACGGGGCCATTCAATTTAATATCTGACATGCTATTACAAATTACTTCTGATGTTTCACTTCTTGGATGTCCTCGTGTATCACCTTTAAGGCTAATAAGACCACGCTTGAATTCAGAAGCAATTATTTTTGTAATCTTTGAAAACGAAGGCGAAGAGTTCCCATAAAGTGTTAAATATTAAATAAATTTCTCGTCAAACCTTGTTTTTCAGTGACATAATTTACATCAAACCGTATTTTACAAGTAATTTTATGAGTGCACGGTAATGTGGACCATTTTTAGAAAACCGATCAGCAAAATTCAAAACCCTCTGTAGAAGAAACCACTCAACATGATGACATGTAATACCAAAGATATGCCAATTTAGATGCGCAACCTAACAAAAATATCGTGGGGATAGCGTCGGAATTAACGGTTCAGGCCAAAAAATTTTCGGCCATACTCGTAGATGCATACTGAGACAAGCATTATTAGCAGGCGAGACAAGCTTGTTGTTCGCCTGGTCATAGAATGACAGGGCAAACAATCTAGCATATAAGTTAGCGTATATTTCAGTGGATGGTCTAATACTTATATCTAAAACTAGCAACTACGAGTATCTCAAAAATGTCGCCTAAAGATTTATAAAAAATTGATCTACCTCCAAATAAATCAAGTATATCACAATAATTATTAAATATTTACAAATTCTAATAAAGGGTGGCTTTACGTAGATACTCTTCAACTTATTCTAATAAAACGACATTTTTGTTTTCAAGCGAATATTAGGAACATAAAAATTAATATTAGTTAAACAAAAGTGATTTTTTCCATTATTTACAATGTCGAGAAGAAAAGTAATATCATTTCGTTTATTTTTTCCAAGAGTTGACACTCAAACATTTACAATAAACTAACATTAAATATACAATTTTCACACGATGGATACATTGAAATAGAAAAGACAAATACATGAGGACTTTCTTTTGGACCTCAATCTACGATATTTACTGTATTGTAAGTAACAACTGATGTGTATTTTAATTTACTTCTAACAAAGGATAAATATATCTTACTCGTTAAATATCTCTTACTTTAACTTTGAGGTCTCTCAAGGTGTTGTCGGAAGAGACGACCACCTCCTCCTCCCCTCGGATGCGGCGGTGCCTCGTGCTGCGCCTCACCTCGCCCGCGAGAGTGGTCGAATGCGGCGATGCACCATTGGCCGTCTTGCCTCGAGACCTCTTGGCGTCCGTGGCCTGTTGCCAAAGAGAGAACCAATACGTTTTCAAAACGACCTGACACACATGACTTTGCATTATAAAATATAAACATGAAAATACCTTAAACTAAATCCTACGAAGTGCGTGAGCCCAGTACGGAAATATAAGACACTATTAATGTCTGAGGGATGAAGTTCTCTAGGCAACAAACATGCTACTCCTCAGCAAAGAAAATAACGTCTGGAATAAATAAGGGTCGTTGGACACCAGCGATGTTTTTCAAAAGAGAAAGGTTACTATAATCGTCAGTTAATTAGAGCGTTATAAGGAGAAGGAAATCTATTTGAGGAAATGTATATATGTATTTTGATATTTACAATATTTTATTAATTCTTTTTGTTTTAAAATTGTTCACACAGTACTAAGCGGCCAATTACGGTGGACATTATAACATTTGAATAACAATGACGAAACACATACATCCATGACCTAGGAGGAGATTGAGATTGGAGGTCGGGATTCGAACCCGCGACCTCCAAGTTGGAAGACGCAATCAGACCTTTATTATTAAATATAATATAAAAATTCAAGAAAAAGTGGTTACGTGTTCTAGGCTAAAAGAGTGGACAATGGTGAAATAATGATACCCAAAAGAGATATGGTAGGAGAAATATGAATACTTTATACTCAAAATATAAAAACATTTCTTAATAATTTTATATTTTCTGGATGATCATGCAGGAATACCTCCTCGTACTCCGGTAACAACGACCAAAACTGTCAATAGTGAAAGTTACAAGTTTACTGCAACGCCCATGATGAATATACATTTTTTAATTTTCTAATATAAAAAGGTAAAATTTCAACGATAAAACAACAATGAAAAAATACTCAATGATGTTATGATGAAAAAATATGTCGTCACGTAATTTATTATAATTTCATTTAAAGTATTAGAAATAAAGTATACAACATCAAAGAAAACCATAATCTAATTCTTTATTCGCGAACTTTGACAAAAACGTCCCAAAGCATACTACTACTCCATGCAAGTAAAAAAAGGATTATGTGGTATTTTCTTACATGAACCAACATTTTAGGGTGATGTCAGGTTAACCGAACAAGATTACGTACTAAAGTAGAGCGCAAAAACCTTGGAATTAGAAAAAAAATACTACAAAAACATTGCTGACCATGGCGCTGGAAAGGGTTAAATGTCTCTGCGGCGGGAGTAAAGACGCGTAAAAAATCCGTCTTGTACCTTACGTAGCAGGGAAGCAAACTCTTTAACTCTTATAGTGGCCTGAGGTTTAGTTGAATGCTGTAGAGCGGAGACATGGTACAATATAAAGAGATGAAAACACGAAATTCCAATCCCAATTTTTGAAAATTCTTTTTCCTATTCAAATTTAAATCAGGCTCCCAATTTCGAGTATGCATTTTCCTTATAATACTTTGTTTACGTTTGAAACATGACATTTTATCCGTCCAGTCCAGTACTGCTGACTGTGACCAATAATAAATCGAAGTTCATATTCTATTTACGTAGCGTGTAATATGATGAGCAATATTAATGAATGTAAGGTTCTTCTAACACGAAAGGTGCAGAAATAATCGGTATCCAAACTTTGTTAATAAATTTAGCTTTGATTCAGAATACGTAATCATGTAATTACTCGTTAATATACAACAGAGACAAGGCGCAGTTCTAAATTTTGCCATATCTGACCATAAGTTTCATTCGGGAGACATCGGACCGCTATAGTTATCTTCCGGAGAAAATGATTAGTTCCGTCACACTTTATTTATTGTTTTATAGTTCCAGCCTTTGAAGGCATACCTCGAAGCAGTATTATGAAGAGTAAGTTGGCCTTGTTTTTAATGATATTGGCAAGGTTTTCTGTAGTTGAATATATACTATAGCGATCAGACTCTTCAAAAGCTGAAACTTTTATTTAAGGGGTTTCACTTGAATGCTATCAAAGGCTGGAGATATATACTATCACGTTTAGTCAGACATATAAACTCCTGATATTAATATTACAACTATATCATTATACCAAGTTTTTATTCGAACCAATGATAAATATAACAGGAAAATTTAATAGAAGTATTACTTTAAATCAAGCAGTGTGGACAGCTTAGTTTATGTGAATACAGCATATTTACCCTGGTATTTATGTAATTAATACCTTTCTAATACAGAATTTATTAAAGGAATATCACATTAAGTCTACGAAACTGTCCAACTAAACAGAGATTTTGGGCATTTCGAAGGAACTTAAACATCTATATAGTCTCCGACCCACGGTCACCTGCGACGGCGAAATGTCTCCTGGGATGAGAATGTGAATATCAATGTCTAATGTGCCTGACGAGGGGAATTAATTATTTGGGATGATTGTCCGTCAAGTAATCCTTGGTCAACAAAATGTAGTTTTCTAGTTTGTACAGGGCCTAAAGTGCGATCAACGGGCACCTCTTTTCATCAGGAAATCTGACCAAATTCTCTTCCTCCTGCTTTTTGATTGTGATTGAAGCAACATGAGTGCAAGCAGTGGCATCACGTTATCGCAGCTCTTGGCTACACGCAACGCCCTACGTCTTGACCCACACTCAAAAAATTACCTAGAATTGGGGGTTTTGGGCCGGGGACCACGGGGATGCTTCGCTGCCCCCGCGAGTGGAAGACCACGGAGGACGGCGGTTGCCCCGCGGGGGAAGCTAAATTGTTTGATCAA
>WURS02000014.1:9835256-9848378 GCA_011762765.2 Rhinocypha anisoptera | reverse complement strand
AGGTGGGGTGGAGAGGGAGCCGCCCGGCTACGGCCCGCAGGCCGACGCCGCGTCCCGTAATTTATCCCGTGACAACGATCACAACAGATCTTTAATAGATTACTCGCAGATACATGTGATTCTTCCCCGGAATTATTACTCGTGGCTACTTGTTCGAAATGCGCGTACCTAAAGGTTGTCGATTGAATTCAGGTTGTCTCCGGATATTATTTTCAAAAACTTTTCGGTTTTCTCTATGACTTTTAAAATAATCAAATCTTTTTCCGGTATCGATGACGCGTATTTGTGAATATTGCCTTGGTAATTAGCCTTAGGGTTGGTGACTGTGGTTTTTAATTAATGTACATAAATCAGAAATTAAAATTCTTTTTAGATAAATAAAAGATAATTCTTTAGAGAATAAATAGACTTTTTCGTGACTGTCATGTACTTTCTGTTAGTCCATTCACAAAAGAAATAATTTTTAAGGTAAGCAGCTTTACGGTAAACAGCTTTAAGGTAAAAGTAAGTTTTTCCTAAGGGTGGACTGAATTAATAACTGAATTGCAGTTTAATAACTGTTCGAGTACAGTCTGATGATGGAAATTCAATTGCTGCCATCCTTGTAAGCCAAATGAAAGATATTGAGAATGCAATTATAAAAACGAATAATTATGTAATTTAGTACATAAAGTACCACATAATTTATAATTGTATAATAATGATGTAGAATTTAGTATTAAATGTTTATAGTAAACAGAAAATACATTATATTACCGGATTGGAGGAGTAGCGCTGCTGATCAATTACACGACTCGTCTGATAACCGTAGTGTGAATTGAGTTACGGCATAGCAGGCTCCAAAGCAGGCAATCAATAAAATGCCCTCATATTCTCCGAGTAAAACTTATTTCCACGTACTACTAACAAAATAAGATCCAACGGAGTCCCATACGCTAATCAAGACAGCAGGAATATCCTTAAGAAGAAGACACTACTCGTATTTTACACTTTAGGTTACGTAGAATTTAACCAATCACATTTTAAATGCTGAAATATCATAAAGGGAAAAGTAAGAAAGCATTCACCAGATCATAAAACCGAATATTTTTCTATACATCCCCGTGGTATTGGTGTGTCTTTAGATATTTCGTCATGAATAAGAATTTTTTCCTGCCGTGTGTGAAATTTTCTAGAATGTGAAATGGCGTATTCACTCGCTTTTACTCCGCGCGTTAGAAATGTGTGCAATGACGAGCTTTCCTGAAATAATCTGCTCTACTGCACCACGAAAAGTTTACTTCAGCTTACGCCATTATCCTATTTAATACCTTATCTCATAAAAATCAAACATTCTTCCTAACAGAAACTATAAAACCAAAGTTTGTTTTGTTAATAGGTCTTCACTCTTCCACTTTTGTATTAACATCATTTCTATACAAGATTAACAACATTCATTCTGAAGCACATCATATATCATTAACGTAGTCTTCCTCCGCAATTATTGCCATTTAACTTACCATCAATTTCACTTTATTACTAATTTTTATTCTCTATATTTTTTAGATCATCTTAATTTGTTATTTAGATGGATTTTTCTTTCAGCCATCTCTCCTGTAGCAGCTCTATGGATCCATATTTTTTATTTTCTACCTCGGCAACTGTTCACTACGGTAGTAGATCATATACAAACTATATTTTCCTCGAGTGTTTCTCGCAGTTGATGCACATTTTTTTTCGGTAGAACGGCTTCTTTGCTTGGACAAGTTCACAGATGTAATACTGCCAGAAAAAATGATATGCTCAACTAAAACTTTTTACATGACACGAAGGAATCGCTTTTTAACTATGGGTCTCTTTCTCCCAGTTCAAAGGTCACCTCTAATCCCCCCCACCGTTCCTCCCGAAGGGAGGTGGGGAGGAAAGCGTTTGGTGCAAAGGGGACTGGGGCGGGAACACGAGCGTAGGTAGAGGTGGGGGGAGTGTGTCAGGGAGCAGGAGGAATAACGACCCACCCGCGCAAGAGAGCCACCCCAGTTCCCCGGAATGAACTGACGGGGGAGTGGATTATAAAGCGGACGGGGGGCTTCCTTCCCTTCCGCAGGAAAAGACGGACGACGCGAGAAGAAGGGGTTGCAACGGGAGCGAAGGAGGAGGAAAGGGTGGAAGGAGGGTGGGAGAAGGACGAAAGGGAGGGAGGTACGAACGAGGAAGACGTTCGGAGACAGCTTCTTCGTAATGCATTCCTTCCCCAACGCCCAGTAATCGACTTAACGGACCCACGGCCGCATTCCTTAGCTCAAATCAAGTGAACGATTCTTCATTTGAGGCACACCATAGGACGGAGAAATGGGAGAATACAATCAATCGGCTTAACGGAGACGAAGTCTGCCATTAAATTCCAACGAATGCAATGAACTTCGACTTATACATACTTGGCAAATAATTTTTCAATGCGTAGAAGGGAAGATTATAAAATAAACAAGCAATAAATGCCACATGGCACTTTAATATGCAAACTTCGGTGACTTATTCAAAATGGCTATAAATATTACTTACCACCATTCAATATGTCAATAGCAATGATTGATATTGATGAAATATTTGAGCAATTACAAAAAGGTGGGGGTGATTCTTCAGGGATCTTTTAGTTCATGAAATAAATATTTCTATCAGAGATCTTTGGAATAAATTAATCAAATCGATAAAAATAACAAAAAAAAGAAAATACAAGGGTGAATTACTTGTAATTTCAAGGAATATAATAACTCTGAAAACAAAAAAAAATAAGGACAAAAATAATTACGAATTAATAAATTCCAGTAGTTCCATATAAGGATAACTTCATTCCTCAGTTTTTCCATAGATAATTCAGTTAAAGATGATCTAACGTCCCGAGGGAGACTACAGTTCAAACCTTGTCGAGGCGAAGGCGATCGCAAGGCGAAAAGGGAGGGTTTCCCGTCGAATAAATCAAGAGGAGGAGCGACGAACGTCGGCGGGCAGAAAAATGTCTTGAAAGGATCAGGGACTCAAGTCCTTACACAGGACAACGAGGGGAAGAAGGGATGGGAAGGCGAGGGGTTGTGACGTTCGAGGATAAGAGGGGAAATGGAGGGAGAAGGATACAGCCCACTACTCTTTTCGGGAGTTGCTTGACTGGGGGAGGGGGTGCGAGGGGGAGTGTTTGCCGTGTCGGGGTGCGGATGGGATGACGACATGGTGGAGTGCGCAAGCAATGACGTAGATTGATAGCGAAGGCTGGAAAGAGAGAGAGAGAGAGAGAGAGGCAGACGCGGAGAGAGATGTGTGTCCACGGAGGGGAGGAGGAAAGAAGAATCACACGACAGTCGACATTTACGACTCACGAGGAAAACACAACGGGGTTAAACAGAAAAATAACGATGCGCGCTCTTGAAAACACGCAATCAAGCAGTAATTCGAAGTAAGCGGCCGGGTGTAAAGATGGGGAAACTATTCGTAGTAGTGACGCGTGATTTATAGATTTGCAACAGAGATGGGAGTGTTATGGCGAGTATATAATTTATAATGAGAGAAAGCTCAAACTTCAAAGTAGTGCGCCAAGAAATGCAGCGTTCACATGAAATTATCATGACATTTCATATACTTTTATGAATATGAACTAAAATCTGAAACATAGTGTGTCAATTATTTCGTCTTTATGTTTATTTCGTTTTTATGTTGTTAGCTCGTTACTCAATTTTGATGTGACTTATCTCCATTTGGATTATCTCTAAATGACTCCTGATTAATATAACCGACCGAGACAACATGCATGTAGACTGTTATTGTTACTTACCACCTTTGCTCATATTGATGATCGTGCCACTTGATCTCATGGGAAATTAATTAAACAATTGTAGCAGATTATGCCATGAATGGGAAGAAATTTAATCTGCAACCATGTAAGTGTCTTCCTTATTGTATTTAGAGAAACTGGGCATTCATATTGATGCCCGATCAATTGTCGAGGTGGGCATGAAATGTGTAATTGTAGGGAAAATATAAAAGACATTTACTATAACATAAAACTTAAAAGAAATCTCCGTCCTCGTATTCAGAAAATTAGTGCTTACATCGATCGGTCATTGAACACGTAACATATTTCCTATCACGAATCCGCCTTACGACAAAATACATATGGATATTTTTGGCATCAAAGCACAGGTCTATGAGGAAGTAGCACAAAAAATTATGAGATAATATGAATATAATACCCGTTGTTCCTTTTTTTCTAAAACACAACGATTCCTGGACATTAAATAAAAAAACGTCTCCGGAGTAAACACAAGAAGGAAAGGTATTTTTTTTCTTGCATTGTACAGCGGTCTATTAGGAATATTGCGGAGAAATGGAAGCCGAAGGAAAGGGGAGAGAAATGAAGGAATGCTTGGGAGAAGTGTAGGGTGCGGGACCTGAGACTTCCAAGGGGAAATCCTCATGAGAGAAAAACTATAGGGGAGCTGAGGGGATACAGGGGTGGCTACGAGGAGAGGGACGCAGGGGAGAGGTGGGGTGGGGATAAGAATACGGAGTGTGGGTAGAAATTGTGAGGGGACCAAACCTCAGGAGGAGAAATAATTACGAAGAAGTGGAAGGAGGGAGGGAGGTAGAGATGGCGTTTCCAAACACGCCGACATCTGGAGTCATTAGTGAACACGATGGGGGAAATGGAGCACCAACCTGGCCGTAAATTCAATTCTGATCCAAAAGCTCTAATAAGGGAAAATAATGCCATCCCCAACTTATATGCAACCACAGTGGTTTCGAGGTGTCTGAAAATCCGGGGTGATAACATAAGCATTCCCTTTGTGCACTCCGAACGGATGAAGCATTTCATTTCGATCCACGAAGATTCCCATTAAACAAACTTATCTATAATGGCGTACGATAGGAGTAGGTGGACTTCAATGTTTCACCACTTTTTACGCACCTCTTCGGGATCAGTTGGTTAAAATCATTTCAATTTATCCGAAATGGGATCACCATCATTTAGGGTAAAATGTGCCCGTTAAGTAGGCACAACATTCGGCGTTAAATGTTGCCCTCCATCAGTAAATACAATTTGAGCTGTGTAAGAGAATACGATGACAACCTCTACTTCTACTTGTAAGCATTACCTTGCAAACCACCGCAAGGGCGTGTGGTAGGGGGTGAACCACCACCGAACGTTCACATCCACTCCCAAATGCAAATGTTAAGAGGCACAACCTGGAGCTTCCACAATATATTGTCCACTGGATGTGTTTAAAAGGGACTTCTACAATACCTTGATGAAAAATTTCATGATGGCACTGTGTTAATATCGTCAGTTACTCTATGTAACATTATCATCTCTAAAATTCCTATATGCATTTTAATAACAATAGATGCACCAGCTCCAATGTAAGATAACTAGCGTAATAAGTAGTAATAGTACGAAAATGTCGATCATTTGCGTTAAGAGCATTTCATTAATGAGGTATTTTTTTGCAAATAACATCCAAATAAATACAGGGGAAGTAGATTAGAAATTTAACTTCCAACACATAAAGAACATGTATCCCAGGCTACTGCTGTCTACGGGTTCGTCCCAGAATCCTTTAGTGACCGCTACGACTCTTTCGGGAAACAATGAAATAGTTTACATTCAATTTTCCACCAAATTCATATTTCAACGCAAAACCTTTATTATTCCTCAAATAAAGTTAATAATAATATATTTAATCTCCAATGAAATGAGATACATAAAAGTAGTCAATACACCAAATATCTTAGTCTAACATTTTAGTTCTTAGTTTTAGTTTAACATTAGTTTCTAACACCAACATTAATTTAAATCACTGCTGGGTCACACTGCAGTAAAAAACTTCAGAATACCTAGGTATTTTGTATCTCACTTCGATCTGCCAAGTCATTCCATGAGATCATAAGTAATTTCAGTTAATCGGGGGGCGGCGGAGTTTTAACGGACGAGTTATTCGACAGACTCGTAAGTTGGCGTCGACTGCTTTCCTAAGGGAGGCAAATGGGAGAGACTGAGCTAACGGGAGTGACAGTACGGTGGCCGTCGGGGGGAATCGAATCGACATCATCGGGGATGATTCCGTCCGAAAGTCCCGACGACGAAGGCCGTTCGGAAGAAGTGCGGGTGTGGGTGGTAAGGGTGGGGTAATAAAGTGTCAGGTAGAGCAGTCGGGATGGGGCCGAGGAGGATGAGAGAACAGGATAATGAAAACGGCCGAGGGGAGGGAGGGGGGGTTTGGGGGAATTTGAAGGTGGGTAATAACCACCTCATCAATGCCCACACTTCAGCTTTTCCAAGGGGAGAGAGAGAGAGAGATGGAACGGAGATCCGAAGCCTGACACGTTTGAAGCCTCAATGTTCGGCGAACGTGAGATGGGCCATGGACGCTTAATAACTCCATCCAATGGCAGAGTGGAGAAAAGGGAAAAAGACGCCGGGATAGAAGACCTAAGAAGGCCAGATTCTGATTCGAGGTACATATTAATGTATCGAATAATGTGAAGATCGATATTTAAAGAAAAAGACATGACTACTCCGATTTCTACTTAAAATATAAATTAATAATTGACATTTTCATGTAATAACAAAAGGTAACTGAAGAAGTGCAAACAAAATAAGTGATTACAAAAATTTGGGGGATATTATGAAATGACTGCAATTGGAGCCATTTTTGACGGCTAACAGAGAATAATGAGTGGTTATCTCACTATCTGACCGAGGGTGCCGAAACAGTTACGACCTCGGAACGGTGAGCTCTCGTTAATGTCTTAGTTACACCAATTTATGAAGCCTCGAGAAGAACTGCTTTCCCGACCTGACAGAATAAGGCATCATACTCGTCAAGCAAGAAAAAAAGAAGGTAAAAATGGGAGGAAAAGGTAGATGTTGACAGGGCAGGGAGGTGTAAAAACTCAATTTTTACGAGGGGAAAGCACGATTATAATGGAGCTAGTAAGCACGTAAAGGGGAACGCGCTCCGGCGTACGAAGCTCTTGAATACATAGATATATAGAAGGTCCTTTTCCACACATATGCCCCGGTCTCCCCCCTTACACTCAAATACCACCCGATACTACCATTATTTTAATGCGGAGAAGAATTTGTTTCCAGGTGCTAAGGCGACGGTAATCAGAACGCAACTATTCAAAAATGCCAAGCCGATAGCACAACAACCTCGCCTTGGGATGAGATAGGAATAAGGGTTGAGCGGCGAGCGAAGATACACATATTACACCTTCACCAACTCACTAAAACCTTCCCAACAAGATAATACAGCCTGGCAGAACCTTGAAGGTTCCCCCGGGAAGGAGTGATTCGGATAGGAAGAGAAGAAAGGAGAGATAGGGAAAGAGAGAGAGAGAACTGGGGGATGAGGAGGCGACGCCGACCGACTTGGAAAAGAGATGGAAAGAGGGTGAAGTGGAAGAAAACGAAGGAATGGGATGAGATGGAGGTGAAGTTACCGCGAAAAGAGGGAGCGAGAGAGAGAGCGTTGGCGATCGGTGATTGGAGGACGGTGGTGTGGGAGGGGGAGTAGGGAGTGGGTGTGGGGAGGAGGGTGAGAGAGGAGCCGGGGTGTGGAAGACAATTTTATTCTCGTGTTCGGGTCGGGGAGTCCCGCCCGGGGATCGTAAAGTGCGGGGCGAGCCACGGGGAAGTTATTTTCTCGAGCGAACAGCGTCCGATAAGTTGGTGGAATTGAGTCCACTTCCATTCCTAGAAGCACTAAAAAGATTAGAAGCGGGGATGCCTCGATTGAGAGAGAGGAGCCGAATAACGCCAGCGCGAACAACGGCGAGGTCACACCACGCCTCTCCGAGTCGGGGACCCGGACAAAGGACAGAGGGATACGTTCGGTTCGGGAGGTTGAAGGGGAGCTTGGCACAATATCATAAAACCGCAGAGATCATGGAAGCCGGATATCACCACTCTACGGTAAATTGAACGAAAAAATCAGGGTGTAATAACTTAAGCACTAGATGGAAAACAAGACGTCGGACCTTCAGTAGAAAATATGCAAAAATGAAAAGGTACATAATAATATAACCAGTTAAATTTCCTTTCGTCATGCAAACAAGATAGCTTAAGGTTTGATCTACCCCCTTTTCATTTCTAATCTTCTTGAAATATATTTACCATCAATAGATAAATAATAAATTACATCTAGGAAGAAGTTTGTTCCTTTTTTTTAAAGGAATAAGGATACTTATTTAAAACTGTTGGGCTGCGTAACATCAAATTCAACATTGCAATAACTCTAAGTATTTCTCTTCGCTGCGATATGAATCTGTGCCTATAATGCAGTATAAGTCCACAGAAATACTTCTATACAAATATGCACAAATATAAGAATATTCTTGTGTGTATACGAGAATGAATGATTTTTATACACCTGTTTATACTCACAAATTCTCGATGGTTAAGTCTCTGAAGAATTTGTAAACAAGTTTTCCCTTATCCAAGTTAATCTTACACGAGGTAAAGATATAAGACGTCTAACTAAACACTTTTTAATTACTCAAAGCAACAATTCGGAAAATCTACATTGCATTCTTTAGAACAATGGGAGCTGAAATATCCAACAGCCCATTCCATTCTATCCTGAAAATGTATTGTTGGTAACAAAAATGTTCCACAAAATACTTCTAGCTTCTATAAGGTTTTTTAAAATGTAGTGATTGTAATTAACTGGTTAGCATTTTGAAATTAACATTTATAAACCTTATGACAAGCTAGTGAAAACACTTGAAATCAATTTTGGTCCGGCAACTTTCATAATGAATGGTAGTAATACTTACGGGGCTGCAAATGAGTTCACATCCTGATGATATTAATGCATTGATATATTACTACTTACTGTATAAAAATAAAGAAATCAAAAGAGAAGATAACTTTCATTAACGACATACTTCTGCCATCTCGCTCCTTAATTTAGAAAACACTGCAACGGCTGATTGGCAAGAAGCCACAAACTTGTCCCTCCTAATTAACCCTCACTGTGCCAGAAGTGCAGGAAAGGGGATTGAAAAATTGCTCAGAATGAAAGACCAGCCTCGGAGATTACCGACCAATTACCACACCCCTTCGAACCCAAAATCTAACGCACCCTTTTCGCCGACATATCTTCGGGCCTAGCAGACAGAGCAGCTTAAACCATCAGCACCCATGATAAAAAGCCAATGTATACGCAAAGACATCAAGAGGCAGCGGAATCTACTCTCCAAAAGACGGGATTTTACCCACGTGCGATTTAATACGTTGTCCGCTGTGCGCCAAATGATAAGTGGCATTTCACGCATGTGCCCTCGCGTTTGAAACATCTCCGTGGAAAAGAGGTGAGGCGAGATATTTTTATTTGCTCGTCGCTCTCATTTTCTCCTTTCTCTGACGCTCTTTTGTTTGCTCCTTCGGCGAAAGGGATGGACGAAAGACGCTTTCCACCTCACCGCTGTTCGCTTTACTCCTCGAGGCGGAGTCACGGTGACGCGGGCACCAGAGGCCCGGGCCTTTCCTACCACCAAGCAGCCATTAATTCGAGAATTTGGAGATGAGGAAAACTTAGGCGAGTCACGAAGCGTGACGTTTTCGAGTACCAGACAAGAATCTTGACTACTCCATCTAAACGAGTTCAGCATCTAAGGGGAAACGTTGATGATTTTCGGGGAACCGCCCGTGAGACGCAAAGCGGACTAGGCGCAGAGATAATAATCGCATTATCGCGTTTCAAGAAATTACGACGGAGATTAGATCAGAAAATGAGTTAAGATCTCCTCCAAGAGACGGGCGACAAGAGGATTTTCACGTCTGTTAGAAGGCTGTCGTAATGTTTTGAGTCACCGGAACTAGCAATAAACATGGGTGCGAACATATCTTCAGTTCCATCAATCCTCACAGTGATTACGTTCGGAATTAATGTAATTTCTCGCTTGTCATCCCTTGATAAGAATTAGTTATATCAGAAATGTAAGTCTAGGAGAAAAAATCAATTAGGATTTAGATTGTAAACAGGAAATTGTTTTAGAACGCTCCCAGTAAAAAACAGAATGAATAGCAAGCTAATTTCCTACCACTTAGAAGGATGTCACTCTTATGTCTGCTAATAAATCCAATGGAAAAGACCAATAACCGAGACAAACTTTGGCCCAGTACTTAGCCGCGAGTACTCCTACAATAATTTGGAACACGAAAAGCGATAAAGCAAGCTAATCAGTAACCTACAAAAGTATACTACTATGGGAGAAAAAAAAAACATCTTCCTGATTTCGTTTCAATTTCCAGTTTGGACATTTAAGTACCTTATTTTTGTTGTTCCGTCAAAGTTGCTCCGGGAGTAACTTGGAAATTATCCTGTAGCATAAAACATTTCATTTGTGGAATCTCTTCATGTACACTCATGCTAAAAATAGTTTTTTTTTTCGACCCGACTGCAAATGACATTACACAAGCAGTGAGATCGTTGCCCCATCATGGCCACAGAACAAAAGGAAAGATTCTTCACATAAGAAGAATTTAAAACATGGACATCGATTTCCTGACGCAGGGATTCAAGGATCATTTAAGGACACAAATAAAAAACAAAACCATTAATTATTCCGAAAAATACAACGGTAATCGGACAAAAGGGTCGGCCTTATTTTTCATTTTCACTCCTGTTGTGAATAATTTATTCAATTAACTTTCACCTACAAGCACTCGGATGATTTTGTATGAAAGCAGCTGCTTTCTGATAATATTTGAAATCAGGAAGCAGAGAAGTAACTCATTGGCAGGTGTGATTTTTAATCAGTCGCTAATGAAGGGAGACTGAATTCTGGACAAAATTTTCACTAAATGTGTGACAGTAGATTTTTCATTCCGTTTTAATTCATTTCCAGAAATACGCTCCACGAGGCAGGGAGATCAAGCGTATATACGTATTTGGAATATTATTTAAAAGAACAAAAATCACTGCGAAAGTAAAACACCCAATTATAGGTGAGGGGAACATGTAGACACACAATGCCGTTATGCTTAGGCCGACCGGGTTAGCCTGGTGGGTAGCGTTCTCGCCGGCTAACCCAAGGGTCGTGGGCTCGAATCCCGCCCTGGGCATGTTTGTTGTGTCTGTCCGGATGGGTTTTTTCTATGACTTAAGAGGTGTGAAATTACCTTAGCTGTCAAAGCAGCCTATAAAAACAATACTACCGCTACCCCATTCTGTTTAGGTGAAAATAGAGTATACGAGTAAATGTCAAACATATAGTTAATGTTTAGATTGCCCACCGTCGTCTATAATTTATTCATAATGACGTATCCTTTGCCTGCCACATTCACTTATTAACTTTTATATACTCCTATGTAAGCAAAGTAATTGCTAATAGCTTGATGAAACCTACCACATACCAGGTGAGAACAATATATTTAAACCTTATAACACTGAAAAAGAACCTCGGATTTCTTGGAATCAACTATCAAAACAGCTTTACTTTTTAGCCCATCACCTACGCAATACACTATTTCATTTTATCTTAGACATACAAAGCTATTTTTCGTAGATAAATTACAGTGATATAATTCCAGGATCTAAAGAGAGCATTGCAATAAATCCAGGACTCTCAAAATTTAAAAAGACAGCAGGTAAGACACGAATTTCATATATCTACATCATCTATATTTTATAAATGATTTCAATTCAGTAACATAGTGTTCTCGATGAGAATAACATGCGGGATTTTCAAGAAAAAAATCGAAATAATCTAAAATCTACTGTAGCGAGGTTTTGAGTTAACGGCATGGATAATTTCTTTCTTGTCGCCCACGAAAATTGTGTTTCGTCACGGCCGCGAGGTCAAAACTTCATTATTGACGAGGTTCGACAATTTCGATTCCTTCCTGAATAAGCCGATGAATTTTATCCTTCAGAAATAGAGCGAAAAAAAATGAAAATCGCTCGTTTCACGTCACGAAAAGCAAAAAAAGAAACATTCGTCATAAAGAAAGAAATAAGTACCCATTATAGAGAACCGCATCGAAAACACTGACGTCTTCGGCAACCCCTAATCAAGGAGTATTGGCAGAGAGCAAGGAGGGGGAGGCCGTGAGGCGGGGTGGGGCGGTCTTTCGGGGTGCACGTGGGGGAGGAAGGCTCGTGGGGAAAAGCCCAGAGTTTCTTGACGGGGGAGAAGAGAGGGAGGGGTGGGGGCCGAGAAGGGGGTAGGATTCTGCCGGGGGCGAAGGGAGAGAATGGGAGAGAGAGAGAGACACCTGTTGGCAATCGAACTACTATCCCTCGATGGAACGAATATGAAAGTTTGAGCGGAGATAACTAACTGGTTCAGCAAAGGAACCAGCGCTCACATCTTCGTGCTTGGGAGGATAGGTGCAGCTGCCTCAAGCGTGGGGGAGCTTCCGACGGTGGCACCTGCGACCATGCCCGGTCTGTAATGAATAGCCGAACTGCTTGCGACACCGATCACGCATGGCAATGAGGTGGTATTCTACCATTGACGCACGAGTCTCATGAAACAATCTGCGGTCATAAACATTTATGGATTCATGAATACGGGAATATATACAAGGGTGCAAGCAGGACCAGGGCATCCTAAATGTTTAAGGGAAAATCCAGTTCACTTTAGAAGCTGAGACGATCACTAAAACACCCCCCAACCACACCGTTTCGCCAGATTAGAGGATCACGATAAAATAAGAAAAATGGCCCACCGTACTGATACCTTTGAATTCTCATATCTCCCTTCTCCAAAATTATTCATAATAATAGTAACGTAAATACACCTAAACTGCAGTGTAGAAAAGACCGTTCCATGACTTGTTCCATATTTTAAAAATTACTTATATCATTCGGTTTCCGATATAAGGTGGATGACGCATGTCTCTTGTGCTAGACACATGGAGAATATAAACGATATATTATCACTCTCAAACTGGAAAGAGTTATTCCCGAAATAAAATAATAAAAAAAACAATGTCAAATAATTGACCTAAGGCAAGCTATGATAGTGAACATCATTTTTCGTATTGTATTATGCAATTTTTTTTTATTTTTATTTTTTTTTTCCAATCGCCCACATACAGCACTAAGAGGCCAATTTAAAGTGGACACCATAACATTTTTTTTT
>WURS02000014.1:9671594-9686924 GCA_011762765.2 Rhinocypha anisoptera | reverse complement strand
GGGGGGGGGGGTGGGGGGGGGGGGGGGGAGAGGGCAAAGGGGGGGGGGGGGGGGGGGGGGGGGGGGGGGGGGGGGGGGGGGGGGGGGGGGGGGGGGGGGGCGGAGAAAGCCGCTCGCTCTGCGGGGACGATCTTTCTCCGCACGAGGGCGGGGCAAAATACGCTGCGAAAACAAACGAAAAGTTTGACGGGGAGTGAGGGGAGAAGAAAGAGGTGGAGGGCGGAGGAGAGCGCTTCCGATTGACGGAGTAGGGAACACAAAATTACGATGCGGACGAATTACATTGAACGGGTGGCGGAAGAGCACCTGGAGACCAACATGGGGGAGGGCGCCGCGACCCTCATCATCTCCGCCGAATATCATTCGCGGGCGCGGACCTTAAAAAGGTCGGCGGGTCTTCCCGGTCGGAAGCGGGATTGTTATTAGAGGAAGCAACCGCGCAAAATTCACTCCCAATTCGTGGCCAGCGGATCCATCGACGAAGGTTTAGGTGAAAATATATGACGCACTGCGAAAACTGAAAGAGGAATCTATTACTCGTATTTTCATGTTTTTTTCAATGTAACCTGTTTTCTGGAAATGAGATTTGGATTTTTTTTTCAACTAACCTTAAGTACCGCCATCACCGTAGCTGAACTTAAACAACGTAACTTAAAAAACTTCGGTTGACCACAAACCTTTATTCCATGATAGGAATAGTGCTGACCCGTTAAAAAAAATTCTATCCCCGAACCCCCTATTAGTTATGTACAAACGAGGTCAGGTTACACATAATTAGTGGAAATTCGTTACATACACCAGGTAGTTGACAGTAAGATTTTTGGTTATATTTACAAACCAAACGATAAATCACGATACGTTATTCTATTACGAGGTGAGTTAACAGCAAAAACCCATGAGCATGATTTATGGCCTACAGTCAGTTAAACTACAGGGAAACACGACGGAAATATTTGGGTTTCCAAATATTCCCTAGACATCTTTATGAAGCCAAGTCGAAATTTAGATGAAAATGAATCACACACACTCTACATATAGGAATACGTTTTTTGAAACTACCTAAGGTGGTCCATTTCATAACGACACCCTTTTTGTTTTGAAACGATGTTTGCATAATCTAAGTGGGTTGAGGATTTTGACGCGCTGAATTAAAGGTGGGAGATAAGGAGTTTCCTATTTCACTAAACTGAGAATGAGCCAAACTACAAGAATAATAAAATTTTGAAAAGGCGTACGATGTCCCTTAATGAGGAAATATTAACAAAATCAGGGGCACGCTTCTCAAAACTACCTAGGAAACAATAACTTCAACTGACAACATCAGCCGCAATGATAAACCAAATGTTTTCCCCTATCATTGATCGCATTTACTGAATGTTATGAATTTGTCAACGTGGTGCGGCTTTATATTACAAATGAGACAGTCAATGGAAATCTATAAAGCGGATTTGAGCATTGAGAAACAGATCCAAGCATTTTTTTTATATTCGCATCCAAAAACAAGTCACCTACTGTTGAGATAACGACGAAGTCACCCGGTGTGGCAGAAATTCTCATGGATACCGTGCGTCAAGTATCGACAACAAAAGGCAGGACAAAACGACAAAAGAGCAGCCTTCTTCCATCGCCCACTCGATTACCGATACTGATCCGCTAAGTAACAAGTCACTCCGCGAAATGTTACACAATACTTCCGATTTAATTGACGTATTTGCCACTACGTTCACGATCACATCGGAAAAACTACAGCGGATATAAGAGAGATGGAGGAAGGACTGCGGGCAGGAAGAAGGGAACCGGTGGGAGAATGCGGGGAGATGGGTACGGGACCTGTCAGGTCGACCTCCTGCGATGAAAAAGTGAGCGAGCGAACCTCATCTCGCTCCGCAAGGCAAGTCAGTCACCCTTCGCTTTATATCCATATCTATACATACGAGGTCATAAAAAGGGTACGGGTAGAGTATGCATCATTGATCACCTCCACGGCCGTGAGAGTAAGGTAAATAGTCCACGTTTTTGGTTCTATTTTCCCGTCAGAGAAAGGCCGCCGCGGAGGAGGAGAGGTAGATAGATCGTGCGGAGAGAGGGAAAAGATGGGAGCGGGTGGGATGGGACAAGACGAAAGCAGGGGTGGCACACTGAGCGGCGGCAGAGATTCTCTTCTCACCGGAAACGAAAACTTACGCGAATCTGTATCTCTCCTGGTTGGTTTTTTTGTTTTCGAAAGCCTGCTGCCACCATTCCGCGCCTTCGGTCCCACCGAATATCCATTAAGACACAAAAAAAAGAATTTGAAGCCTTAAGAAGGGTTAAAACTAACGGCTGGCGAGTTCAACATTAACTAATTTATAGCCGGAAATAAAATAGAAATTATTAATTTGTATATTGTTTCATCATGGAATTCCACCACGACACGGCCTCCTCAATGAATTTAGTTCATAGATTGTAGGTCCAAGTCAAATAACGGAGGTTTTAGGGAGAAGCGGAATGATAAGGAAGTTTTACTTAGCATTAGCAGTAATTTAGTACTGCTCAGTACCAAATTAGAAGAATGCATAACGTAATATCAACTGTTTGATCATTTATGTGACCATTACAAAGTAAACGAGAAATGATTTGGAATAATGTAGGCATTGGAACTCATTTGATATTTCATTTTTCACTATAAAGACTGATATGTAACCCGTAATACAATAACTCATAATCTATGGCCCATTTGACATTTTACCCGAAATTCAATAATAAGTTGACAATGAATTACGTAGAATCTCAGAAATTAAAAACGGAAATCGATAGCAATAAGTAAATAAAAAAGTTACCAGTAGCAAGGTTACGCAAGATCTCGAGTTGCTTCACAATGAAAGCTTAATATATTAATAAAACTCAACAGGTAAAAACGAAATAAAAGCATAAAAAATTAGATAAACCATTACGAATAACAATTAAGGAGATTTTAAAACCATAGTCAAAACATGTGGATTCTTCCGTCTTGGTCTCTGGAAACATGAGGACCTTATTCTCCCCACGCGTGATAACCAAGTGTAGGCATATCCGGCGCCTCCAAAACCCTCGAAAGTAACCTTTTCCCTCCCCTTTCTCACTTTTGACACTCCAAACCGGAAAAATCTTGAAAGTCGGACACCGAGGAGAGCCCCCTTGGAAGCTCTCCGCGTGCCCCCTTATGCCACCACCGGGGCTCCTGTCGCTGAAGGAGAGGACTATCAGAAAGGAAGAAAGGGGGAGAAAAGAGGCCGTGATTTATCGCGCCGGAGAAAGGGATTTCAGCCAGGCGGTGCAGACGGTGTTGAAAGGCGGTCCCCCTACGAGAAGGTCGGGGCTGACTGGGGAGTGCGGGCCTGGGCAATAAGGAGAGAGCTGGGGGGGTCGACCTGTAACATTCCTATGTAAATGACATATAAGTGTTGCATAGCTCCCTTTGAGCCCTTCCTTACCTAGTTTACCCGCTTCTTCGTCATTTCACGAAGCCGTGGAATACATGCAGGATCTTGAGGTGCCATTTGGGAACAAAATGTCACGCCAAATTTTTTATTTATTTATTTTCCAATCGCTCACATACAGCACTAAGAGGCCAATTTACAGTGGACACCATTCCTTTTTTATAACACACGAAACACACATCTATGCCCTAGGTGGAGATAGAAAAATCCACCTAGTCGGGATTCGAACCAGAGGCTTTCGAGTTGGCAGGCGAGGACGTTACTCATCCGCCACCGAGGCCGGAAAATTCGAGGGAAATGGCGTGAGTGGCCATCCCACGTAGACGACTAATCTAAAATTCATTTCCACATAAAGCTTACCCGTTGAAATTGATGGATTTCGTTTCCAAAAGTGACACACCAGATGGAAAGGACTCGATTTTGGACTTATATATTGCCGTGGGAGGAAAGGAATAAATAAAAGATAAATTATAAAAGCAACCAAAAAATCTGATTTAATTACTGACTACACGAGAACATAAACTTTCTTCTAAGACATCCCCACTAGAAAGAACTTGATTAATTGAAAATAATCCTACGCGAAGAGAAGCGTTGGAGAATCCGAGAACTTTCCTCAAAACTTAACATACAAAATTCTGGGAACCAAATTTTGAGACAGAAAACTAGTTTTGAGATTCCCTTGTTGTTTCGTGAAAGGTAATAACATAACAACGAGTGCGAAAGAACTCCTCGATGATCACAATACAGGACATGAGAACGTAAAACATTGTATCGGGGGGGTGGGCACAATGGCGGCATTTAGTAGAATGAAGTGCCGTACCCAGTGTTGAGAAACGAATTTTTTTATTTTTAAGTGAATAAACAATGTTTTTATACGGGGGAAAATGGCTACATTTACACGTGAATTCTCCAGTGCAGAGAGCATGATAAATGTCCAAGCTGAATGTTCTTGCACCTTGCAGGAGTTCTTCTGTAAGGAGTATGCTGCTAACTAGAGGAATCGAACCCACGACTACGAGTAAGCTGCCCCCAGCCCTCCCCCACAAAGATAAGCCCCGTCTCCGGCTCTGGAGAACCGAGACGGGTGCACTTCGTGGGTCTCAGGAAAGAAAGAAAGAAAGGGGCGGGGAGTGGGCCATAATTCAGGAAGGGGGGCAGTGGCCTTCCTGAAATGTCGGCCGGTTGAATTTCCGGGCGCCAGCCGGGTCGGGGAGCAGCGCGCATCAGAAGGCCCCCCCCCCCCCCACGGTCGGTTTCGATGGGTGCCTCGCCAAGGAGATTCCCAAAGTACGCAAAAGGGTCGCATCCTTCGAGTGGGATCCGAGGCCGCTTCTCCTCGGGGAAGGCTGCGTCGCGAAGCTTGGAGGTCACTTGGAGACTACTCCAATGCCGATCGAGATAATGAGTTCGATAAATTCCAGAATAGAACGGAACTTCGGCCATACGAAAGTAAGGTGACGTTAAGTACTAACACCAGTCAATTTCAAGACGATGCGAATAATACTTGCTCGACTGTATCAAGTTACGGTAAACCATAAGCATGGCTTCAACAATGGAGCTTGGAATTCGTGTGATTAGTCACTGTTAAATCCAACAGGTCCCCAGGCTTTAACCACAATAACATGGCAAAGGGTCAATGCCCAAAAACCTCTTTGCCACACAACTTCATGCGGCGGATCGGTTGACTGTGACGGAGATTCGACACTACATCCGTCTCATAGGTCCGAACTGTACTTGTATCGGATAACTAAGCAGAGTCCCAGTGTGTCAATATACACCAACTATAGGGGAATCTCTAAGAGCATGTAATATTAAAACGATTGGACGAAAAATAATGGGAATTAGATAAATAGGAAAGAACGATGAAAAAATATTTTTAAAGAGTAGTAAAGGGAAAAAAGCGTAGTAAAGTAGGAGTAGTAAAGGGGAAAGAGCACCACAAATTGTCTAAATATAGCGCCATACATCGTGGACGTTGTTCTGATGATGATAGGTGAGCACTGGTATATTTGTTCATTTAAGTCAACAACGGATAAATATTAATGAAATTTGTCCAGTATCCATGACAAAACTGGGAAATATCATCAAATTCATTACAAAATGAATGAATCAATAAAAATGGTGGTGAGATTCCTGCGGATAAATTTGGCAGATAAAAGACGAAATTTCACCTCGAATAAAAAAGTAAATAGAACCAAAGTGATCAGAGTCAAGTTTCAAAAAGATACTAGACAGCGCAAAACTTCTAAATGAAATTTAAAGATAATTTTATTGTAACAAATCAGGAGGCCCGCCCAATACAATAGTTCAACTATTTCACTACCCATTTCCATCAATACATTAATGATACAGATCAAAAAGAAATGTAAATATCCATTTAAATCGTCTGGAATATATAACACATAATTACATACCACAGTGACAAAATTAAAGAAGAAATTAAGAAACAATACAGAAAATCAAGCCTTTTACATTGTTATATAAGACTAGAAAAAAATAAATGTTTCGATAAGCGTATTGGCCGATTTTACTGCTATGTTACACTAAAATTAGCTTTGAATTTCATTTAGAAGTTTTACGCTGTCGAGTATCTTTTTGAAACGTAACTCTGTGATCATCACTGTGATTCTACCTAATTTTTTATTCGAGGTGAAATTTAATATTGATTTTAAACCTTTTTAACAACCATTTTGTCCGCTCATTATTGATTGAGAACTATTTTAAAAAATCCCATGTTCATGACGATAAAATAGCGTAGTTTCGAGTAATTAAAAAAATAGCGTAATTAGTACTATTATACCGTAAGATGATTAATCCATGTATTAGTGAAAGGGATAAAACATAAACCCCTCAATAAAACAGGGCATATATTTACTATGGAGACGCAAGTGCATCAAAGAGACACAATGAACAATGGATTCAATGACTTTTTGTCCCAGTTATTAATTTCTGAACTACATAAGGAACAAATTTTCGAGGTATTAGATTCTCAGTTTAACGGGAACGCTTGAAAATTTTGGCTCTGCTTGCACTTCCATTCATACACCAAGACAAACAAGCTTTGAAGAAATGAGAATAAGCGTCAAACCATAGTGAAACGCTTTTCATGCTAATCATTGTTCGCCACTTACGATCTGCAAAAAAAGGCAAGAGGCGCAAAAAATTAATTGGACCGCTGAGTGAAGACCCTTACTGGATAGGAAAAAAAGGTGGTGGTAAACAATACAAGACAAACCTTTACGAATTCGATTCCAAACACGTCTGGAGAAACAATTTCTGAATGGATCCAGTCCGTCAAGAACCAGAATGACAAAAAAAGTCATTTCTCGCACGAGAAGACGATAATTTCAAGGTAAGCGGAGCAATGCAACCGATCGCCTAGGACGACGACCAAAAGACAATGGAAATCAAAGCATTCGTGCGTGCCGTGACATTAATGTCCGTGGTGGACATTGTGAAGAAAAGAAGACGACAAGTCAACGGAAAGAACTATGCGATAAAGATTCAACGAGGATCTGGAAAGCGTGATGTATCCGAAAGCAAACGTTGGCATAACAAAGGTTCACTCCGTCCTGGGGCTCTAAGAAAACAAGACTACCGAAACCAATTTCCAAGGCGGAGGTGTCGGTGATAGAGAGTATCAGAACAGAGGGGAGAGTTGAGAATGGCAGGGAAAGAAGTGAGGAAAAGAGAAAAGTCGAGGGAAAATATATGAAAGGAAGCGGAATATCAAGTGTGACCAAGTGGACTGTTGCCTTCACCAAATCACGTGGTACCTGGCAGCCAAAGGTCACTCGGGAAAGTAAAAAGAAAGCAACGAATCGCTGCAAAGAGATGAAACCTTGATATCAATCGAGAAAGGAAATCGATGCAAGAATTTTGAGAATTTCCAACGCAAACTGGTTTCATTTCCATTTTAAACTGATATCTGCACACTTCATGACTTAACAGTACTTAAAAAAACACCAATTCCAGAGGAGTATCAAAGACTAATTTTCAGAAGGGCTAATCTCAAGTCGATGTAAAAATACAAATACTGATGGTAATGAATTAATGTTCAGTGTAAAATTATTTTTAAAATGTGGTGACATCCATTGACAAATAACAAACTCGAACAGCCCACATCTAACTCAAATAAAGAATTCAATGGAGCGTTTAAGTAAGTACAATATCTGGACACCTACGGCATTGTCGCCATGTAACAGCATTAACCTAGACAAACAAATGCGAATAATCGTAATGAAAACGGTACGAACATCTAAAATTAGTAATGATATCTCACCTCAGGGTAAATACTTCCCAAATAAAAAAGCATCGAAGTTTCTACAAAATATAACCTGTGAATTTTACGACTAAGAAACACATTGGAACCATCATATTGTGGAATGATTTTCATGTCACGTAGCACAAAGATACGACACTACCAGTTTCATCAATGCGTTTCCGTGAATTTTCCCGGCAAAAACCAGCACGCATTAATTTTTTATGAACAGAGTAGTTCTATTTATCTAAGTGATAACTTGGAACTCTACTTAAGTGAATCAACAAATTATTAACGCGAGTAGTGCAGAGAAAACTCACCACAAAATCATTCAACAAAAATTTGAGCTAAAACAATTAATCGACGATTGTGAAGAAATAAACTAAAACTTGTTAGTACAATAACGAACGTCAAAAACAGTTTTCAATTACTGAATTTCCCTACACTCATGCAGAATACACACATCCTGCTTCCCGCGCCACATTTGCAGACTCATGGAAAAGATCCTAGGTTCAGATAGGATGAAGAGCATGCGAGGCCGTTACAAGGAGCTAGATTTTTTAAGATTATTGTTGATTTTTTTAAGTAACAAATTAAAATGTTGACTTAACTTAAATGAGTTAATTTCTAAAAGAGCCAACTTACTGTTCGTTTTAATTTCCTTGATCTACCAATAACAAGAACCGCCCGAGTGTGGCTGGGCGTTTAGAAATATCACTCGAATTAGAAACCTCCAGCATACCGGACAATTGTATGCCGCAAACCAACTGAAATTCGTTAAGCGATCAGCTGCTCTTCCCTCGCTCGTTAACCTGAGATGCTGATACATATTACGTACGATGACAGAGTTTGGAAACTACGGAAAAATGGAGAACATGTAGCAACTTAACCTAGTCCTGATGAGCTAACCCTCTTTCCGTAAAACTAACCTAAAAATTATCTGCATGTCCTACTCTTCCTGAAATTCTGGACCAACAAGGGGGACAAGACTGGTGAGTTTACCAAAAGCCAAGAACAATTACACCGAGAGATAGGTATCCATTCAGCTCGTATCAAAAAATGATCTCATACGGACTTGCAATGACATCACTCTACCGTAGATACGTAAAGGAAACTGTCAGACGCCGGAACCGTCCCAATTTTTCTCTGAGTATAATGCCAATAATAATAAATCTCGGCGGGTCGATCCGGAGGCGAGGCGATAATATGCGGCATTAACACGCAAACATGTATGTACAAACAGATGCCAAAGAGATACTATATGGTACTATATCAAAAGAGAAGTCGCAGGCAACTGAGTTCAGACGATACCTTCCGACGAAATGTTCTAGGAAACTTGAAATTTGCGATGAACTCTTAAACTGAAGATGCACTATCCTGGAATTTATTTATTTAATGTATTTTATGTATATACTGAGACGAAGCCGATTTTCCAAATTCTGACCGTCAAAGAATGCGACTGTGTAATATAAAACTCGTTGTTTGCCAAGAATTATTGAAGATTTTGGACAGTCTCAGGCTCAAAAAAATTGTGTGAAAATTCAGAATAAAAAACAATACACATTTTGATGAAATAGTAGGCCATATAGCCTCTGCGATGAAACCAGTCATATGAAGAATAAAAGAGAATGAAAATTTAGTTTATTTAAACTGCGCTAATATTTGGACCAATTGGGACAGGTGATTAAAATACTTTTTACCCTTCTTTAAATGCTTGAAACATTTAGGTTGGCACTCTTGCTCCTGATATGCGCCGGCATTGGACCTCCAGGCTTAACGACGGCAGAAGAGAAATAGACAGCTACTGGTGGTAGGCGAATGAGGGCGAGAGCAGAAGGGCTGGGGGGCACGGAAGAAAGCAAGGGAAATAGAAAAAGTCTTTGGGAGAGGCAGAACAAGCGCGGTGGGAAGGGGAGAGTGCAAATGTTTCCGACGGAAACTCCATTCTCTTAATTAACACAAAAAACAGAAACCCTGTCGGGGATGAGTGGGATGGGCAGGGAAAGCCTATCTCTCTTGAGAAAGGGGGTGACGGGAGGGTGAAGGTTTGGGAGAATGTTGGTCTTCGATGACGAAGCAAAAGGAGCCTCCCGAAGAGTCTATGCGTGGGAAATCGGGGGATTCCTTCGCCCGGGTAGGTGGACCACTTTGTGGCCACGAGGAGGCTGGGAAGTACAGGCAGCCGAAGAGAAGAACGATACTCGCGAGTAGACTACTTGCTCCAGACCAGGCACCTGAGGTAGAACAAGGCAGCACCTTATTCCTGATGATTTTTTTTTCAATCGCAAGACAATTAAATCATACGCTCACTGTACAATACTCGCAAGAAATCCTCATTCATATGTCCCACCTGTATTCCCACAACGTCCATATTGTTAATTCTAATTTTCGAGGGCAGTCGTCGAGGAGCGGGAGCCTACAAGCAATTAGGCCTGAAATATGAAATATCTCACACACATTTTCGAGAGCCAGTGAATTGCATATCTTATGAAATAAAGATATCTTACATATCATTATTAAGATCATATCTTGGAACAAATAAGCGCACATTAAATGATTTCTACTTACCACAGAGATTGAAATCGATTGCAACTTCCTAACTATAGAATTAAATGAGAAAACACACCATATTACTCCGTAACTGAAAAATTTGTGGAGATGAGAAACATAGGGATGATTTAAAAAATAGCTTCAAAACCCACGATGCATGAGCGAAATTATAGATAACCTTTTTTTCGTCTTAAGCTTTTCCCAGTTTTATCTGGGGTCACTTTGTTAAGTGGTTTTGGCAAGTTTCATGGCTGCATACCCTTGGTGATGCCAACCGTTAAGGAAAAGTAGTTGGAGACAAATACAACATCCAGGACGAGATGGTGATTTGAACCCATGACCTTTGGGTTAGCCACAGGTTAGCGCACTACCCAATCGGCAAAACTGGCCGGCAAATTAATGATAACCCGATCAGGAGAAATCTTCTTTGCTTCTGACCATAAGGAAGTATGAGAAATATGAACCACATTAATTAAATACCTATGAAACCTGTATCATTCAAAGCCTATCCATGATTGGAATAAAAGGAACATATGAGATTATCAATTTTAAAATATTAAATAAACAGGATGACTCTGAAAAGAGCATATATGGCTCAATTTGAGAACTTTATGTTGATGTTAATATTGAGATACTTATGTGACCATAGTATCAAGAATCAAAAGTATGATATGAGAATTAATGGGAGGAAAGCAAAGGTAATGACGGTAACAAAGGAAGAAGGACCTTTTAACATATGGCTGGAGGGAAAACGATCAGAACAAATTTGGTCCTTCAAATATATGGGAAGTATAGTACAAAGAATGGCAAATCTAGGAAATAAATGAAAGCAGGATTGCAGAAGGAAAGGTAGCCATTAGCATAAACAAGGGAAAATCTATAGTTTCATGCATAGCTTACAGAATTTATTCATGATTGGTAACAAAATAGTTTTTCCACATGTAGTAGTAAAATACACACATAAAATAGTAATTACACAGTATATCCAACAGTTTCATGCATTACTTGGTGGAATTTCTCCATCATGAAGTTTGAGAAAAGAAACACTGCTATTCCACACAACAATTTTGTTCACAAGGTTTCGGTGCTGAGCAGCATCATCAGGTGGTGATGCCTGATGATGCTACTCAGAGGCGAAACCATGTGCATGCGAATAAAATTGTTATGTGGAATTGTTTTCTCAAACTTCAATTCCACAGTAGTTTTTATTTGTTGATGATCTGGGTTTCAATGCCAAAGTATCATCAGGTGAAGAACAACAGAAAAATCTGGGTAAATATAAACAAAAGGAGGGTAAGAGAGGAGGGGTGGAGTTATTGGAAAGAGATGAGGGGTGAGTGATATTGTGAGAAAGGTTGTTTATATATACACAGATTTTCCTGTTGTTCTACACTTGATAATGACGTTTCGAGATCGAAATCTGGTAGTGACAAATAAAACCTTCTGTAAAGTAAACAGCTATTTTGTCAGGAACTGTTACCAGCAAGGGTCATCGAGAAAAATTAAGAAAAGGTTTGAGAGGTGCGCACAAAGGGACCAATGTATTTTTATAATGTTAAGCTGTATACATGTGCAACATTATGAAAGTACATACTTTAAAAATATATACTTCATGCAAACACTCAAAATTGTTTGAAGTGCAATTTCATTAATATCATCACTAATTAAGTCAAAAAGCCTGGAGTATTTACAAAATCATAACTCATAAAAGTACATACTTTAAAAATACTACTTCATGCAGTAATCCCAAATTGTTTGGAGTTTAGATTTCATTTAAATAAGAGCACCAATTAAATATAAGAGCTAAAGAGAATCTTCAAAATCGCAATTACATGAGTGATCAAATAATTGGTCAAATAACTAGGATAATATCGCTAACTTAAGTAGAAAGTTTCCATAAAATAACTTTATCTGACATATGATGGTCACATTAATTAGGCATTAATTTTTTCTCTAGCTATAAGAACTTAATGGGAACCTGATGGAGTCATAAGTAAAGTCTTACTATCCCAGGTGAATTTCATAATTCTATAGGGCTTGGTCAGTGACTGTGATTTCTACCCTCATATCAAAATCAAATTTCAGAATAATTTCTGTCCATTTATGCATATCATCATCATCAATTCTGGACATTTTTTCAAGGGCTGTCCAACACATCCTCCTCCACATTTTGCTGTCACCCGAACTCTGTTCATCCTTGATCTGCCTCCAATCACATCCTCTTTCCTTCAGGTTCTTTTTAACTTGTTCACCTTGTCTTTGGTCTTCCTTTCAGTCCCTTCCCCTTTTCTTCTATTTTTCCTTTAACCAGTAAACTTTTTTGGCATTTTGCTCTCCTCTATTCTCAGCACATGCCCAAATCATTGCAACCTTTTTATCATAGCACTTTTTCTAACGGCTGAACCCCCAGACTCTTCAAGATGACTATACTAATTAAGCCACTTCTAATTGCCTGACCTTTGCCTTTCAGGAATCCCATCTCTGTCTGTAGCCTACTTTAGTCTTTCTTGTCGAAATACACATCTTCGATTCATAAGTTGGTATTGGTAATGGCTGGTAATATACTTAATATATATTTTTATCTTTGCTCCCTTTCCAATGTTTCTCAGGACATTTTTCCTCATGAAGCCAAAGCCAATTTAGTAAATAATGAATTCTATTCCTCTTTCATCCCCATTTCTATCCTAGTCTTAGACTTTTCTATTTCTCTTTCATTTCATCCCCTATTTCTTTCCTAGTCTTCGACTTAGTTGATAGTGTCGGCCGTTACATGGTGGAAACGAATCATCGTACCAAGTTGGTTTTTTCATTTCGCTACTAGTCTTAGACTTTCTCAGAGGTTCCAAAAACCTATTAGTCAATTTTTTTGGCTGCTCAAGAAATTACAACTGAATTACAAGAAATATAACTCCACAAATTATTGTGGAGTGTTTTCTACATTCTAACAAATGTACTCAGTAAAGGCCAAATGAATTATTTTAATATCATGGAAGATTTAAGATCTCATAAAATATTATATCCAGACCAACTTCCCAAAATAACATAAATTGCCCTCAATGATGATTATAAGGTTCAAAATAATTGGTCAAAGAAGGTTAAAAGGCAAGTATAAACAAATAATTCTAATTTCTAACAATCCTTTTCAGTTCTTCAGGGAATGTTTTCCACAAAAGAATGCACACAATAACTCAAGAGTAGAGAGGAAAGTAGGACAACCAGAGTAAGAATAATAATTTATTAGTACATACTAGAATCTATACAATATTTGTGTGAATGTTACTTCAAAAATTCATTAAAAACCCAATGTGTAAAGGTCAACAGTAACAACAAATAAATAAAAATCACTTTTGTTCAATATTTCCTTGTTTTGTCCCTCTGCTGCAGTTTCTGGGCTATGGGCCAAAGATAGTTTAATGCTAAACCTGGTAAAGCCACTGCAATTTCACAATTTAATATTTACTTGCACCAGTGCATATAAATATTAAATTGTAGAAATACAATGTTTTTTCTTCTCTTAATTCTGGATTTTAAGCTTTGAATTTCAACTACCATTTTTTTATTGCCAAAAAGTACTTTTTTAGTAAATGTTACCAAAAATGAACAAGGATTAGGAATGTATTGGTAGAAATAACTAGAAAGAGTAGGATACATTTTGAACATTATTGAATAGTATTATGATATTATCTCAATGATGGGAAGAAGAAAGCTCTGCACCATGAAAAATGAAATGTCTACCAAATGAAAGACCTATCTTTCAAAAACCCTTAAAGAAATCTCAAATACCTCGTATAAAAAATAAATTTACTCTTTTTACATTTTCCCATTTTTCTTAGCTTTTTTATATTGCTGGGCAGCCTTTTTAACAAGAGGATAACCACTGATTAGTATTAAAAAAACATATTTGAATTAATGCTTTAGAATGAATTTATCTCACCACTCACACCACAAGCTATCCAAGATTGAAAGCCAGAAGTTGGCAAATGCTGATGTTTGGATATTATACAGAGATCTTGCATCAATGAGAAAAGATAAAGGCAAAGGAGAATAGCTCAAGGGGTAAGAAACTAAGGAAAGTTAAACTGGATGTACTGAATCATATGTGACTGACTACATGCCAATTGATTAACCTCGGTCAAATTTAAGTAGGAAATTAAAATAATATGAACAATTGGACGCTAATCAGAATATTCTTTCATAAGTAATCATGTATTATTTCAGATAACATAATTGTGTTTTAATAGAAATTGCATTATTTGCTTCAATTTGAAATGACAATTATTTTAAAATGCATTCTAGAAATTTGATACCAACAATATAAAATTGCAGGAATAATATAGGCAAAAAACAATCTACATGAATGATATCTGACAAATCTTCCTAGAAAATATTATCATGTAACATGATTTTTAGAAAAAGGCACCTTACCTGAGAAATCTTCTCCACTCAGTAAGAAAATCTCTTGGGATCAGTCTTGCCACTGTGAAGTTGTATGAATCAAATGATGGACGACTTTTCTCAAGATAAAGATCTGATAAGGTCTCCCTCTGGGAGGAAGCAAACTGACGAAATTGATTTTTCAAAGCCTGTCCTTCATTGGCCATTTCCTGTAGAAAAGCATCCAATTCTTATGTATTTGGACGAAGCAACCAAATTTTCATGGAACATCATTAATCACCATTTTTCAGAACTAATTTATTTTCAGTCTATCACTTCCTTTTCCACAGTCTCCAATCCCAATTACTTGCTTTACAGCTTACACTATATGAAGCTACACAGCTTACAGCATAATGAAGGATATACTTAAGCTTTCAAAGATTAAAATCACCCATGTGAAGTACAAATTACAAAAAGGAAGCATATAAAAAAAGTATAATGTAAAAACTTATTTCATTAACTTAACTAATTTTCTATCCAAAATATGTAAGGTGATATAACAGATTAGGTATGGTGGTTATGGGAAAAATATGAGTGTATATATTAAGCATGCAAGACTTATCCAAGTGCAGATATAAATAGTGACCACAATCTAGTACTCATGGAGAGCCGCCTAAGATATAAGAA